>JASMMZ010000012.1:4529279-4644334 GCA_038502455.1 Anisogramma anomala | reverse complement strand
CGGCAAAGAAGGCAGCGGCAAAAAAAGTGGTGGCGAAGGGGCTTAAGGGCATAGCGACTAATGAAGTGGCGGTGATAGACGAGATTTCGCCCGAAAAAGGCGAACTTCTGCTACCGGTGATGGTGGTGGAGGATGTAGTAACAGTTGTAACAGCGGCGATAGTGGCGGCAGCGGCGCGCTGCCGCTCGCGCGCCAGACGGCACCTTATAGTACAGTTTTTACGCGGCATCTGTTCAGAGAAATAGGTTAATATGTGTATAGGTCAAGTAACTTACATATTAAAACGGCTTGGTTTATTAGGATAGACTAAAAGTTAAGTTGTAATAAGGTTTTGTATTAGCTGGAATTACGCGTTTTTAAAGAAAGAAAAAAAAGGAAGTTTTTCCTAAAGCGATGCGATATATCTTTTTATACTGTCCTACCCCATGATTACGCAATGACCCTGTGCAATCATCCTTACATAATCACTATTACGTTATCACCCATATTCGAAATAACAAAAGGCGCTATTATCAACCATTTCGCTTCCATTTGGCTATACTAATTAAGGCCGACTTATAATTACTACCGCGGCTAAACTTTGCTAATCCTAGTCGAACTTATTGATTTGGATCTTTTGCGACTGTTACGCCAATAACACTATTATTACTGCTAATTTGGACTTTTTGCGATTAATGCGACAATAACACTATTACTATTAGGCTATAGGTACGAAGTATATAAGGAAAAAAAGAAAAGATTGTCTATATAAATATTACCATATACCCTTACAGATAGTATACATAGGCTAAAGGGCAGTGTACTATATTATAGGATACACTCTTACAGGGTGCATGATAACGTATCACGCTGCAAGCTATACTCTTACAAAACGTAAAAATGTACTATACATAGATCGGTTTGAAATGCTATTCTAAGCCAACAGCAATATGTGGAGCGGTCTAGAAGAAGTATTCCAGAGTTATATGCTCTGGGCGAGGGCTTATAATCTCTTACTTGTAACGTACACCTATGGATACTTCTTCTTAATCTTTATCTTCATTTTTTATACTACAATTACTAATCATCTTTATTACTCTTTTAAGTTACCTTATTTCATGTGAATAGATCTTTTAGATCCTACCGACATTACCCTTAGTATACTCTTTTCTATTTCTCTATGACAATTTAATCGTTAATATCGCTATTTGAAGCGAAAGCACCGAAAATCACCAAGCTCCTCACCTACCAAGTCTTATGTTAGCTAAAACCTCAAAATAATACCAAGTTAAAAACTATTAAAGGTAATTAAAGCCCCCGGATCCGTTTTTTCTAAACATTACGGTAAAGACTTCTAAGGTTAAAATATCGACGAAGATTGAAACGAAAGGCACTTGGTAAATTTTATAGGCTGTTACATTCTCGAATAGGACGGTAGCCAAAAACTTGACCGCAGCAACCGTATATTTTACAAATATTGTAAATTCTTTGGTAATTAGACTATTAACATGTAAAAAGCGATTTCAAAAATTGTTAAGTTTTAGTTAAAAACAAAACTTAAACGACGAGGGATATAAATACCAGAAAAGAACTTTACTGAGTTGGTGAAAATCTTTTTCGAGTTAGCCTAACGGAAAAATACCTTTAAAATACATAACCCAATTGAAAAAGCATTAAGAACCCTTAACGTTTTGAAATAAGTTTGAGGGAACCTCCCTTTAATCCTTAATTCAATTAAGCCCTTTTAAGCGCTTATAATAAGAAACCTATTAATTTTCATGAAATCCTAACACCTTTACATAATAGAGTGGAGTACGCTTTTAACGGCGGCAAAGTGCATAAAGTAGCGGCTGCTTACGCAGCAAAAGGTATCAAAGTTAACGTGCTCCATCGATTAATTAAGCAAAATCGTAGAGTTCCTTAAAACCTGCCCTATCACTAAACCCCTTTATCTTTTAAACATTTTCTTAAAACTTCTAAGTTCCTTAATATCTCCAAATTCTTTAAGACGACGTTTCCTATAGTAGTTATGCTTATATACTCAAGCTCACTATAAGTCTTACCGAAGGACTTTACTCTTTGGGCTAGGAGATTGTAAATTACCTTGAATATCGCAACTTGAGACCTTTAAGACTTAAATTGAAAGAAAATACTAATGACTATTGAGACGAGTATCGCGAATTTCCTTCCAAATTTATTAAGATAGTTAACATCGATTATAAGCTTCTCACGGACGTCACCAAGATTTGGAACGATATAGAAAGAAATAATAAAAAACTTTACAAAATCATTAATACGAAGATAATATCTTTTTTTTAAATATTTTTAAGTTGATAAAGGTCTTTCTTTTCGGTTTCCCCTTATTATTCCCCGAAATTTCGCTAAAGACTATTATTTAACTTTTCTAACGTGTGTTAAAATTTCTATAATATTTACAACAACATAAAAAGATCATTTTGAATATTATATTTACCTAGTATAATATTATACGAATTGAACTACTAGGAGATAGACAACGATAATAGCGAAAAGGAAAAAGGATAAAATATCGATAGATATTTAAAATTAAATACTTAATAAGCTTATATTATACTAGTAAGTAATAGAAACGGCACACACTGTTGAAGACATACTTAGTAAACAGGTATGGACGGTTATCATAGGTGTTAAAGAGTTTAAACACGCGCTAAAACGTACGGATACCACCTATAAGTGCTTTTTTTATTAATTGTGGTTTTTATTCGCGACCGTAATAACACATACGCCAAATTCGCTTGGTATATATACCTAAGTTAATGACTTTCGCGATCAAGATAAAAAAAACCGTGTGTTGATACATTACGTTGACCGTAAATACAGGCGGTCTTAACGCTTAAAATTTGGTCCAACACCTTCGGATTAAAATCTATAACCATATTAACTAACGCTTTCGTTGTTTTATCTAGTATATAAATTCCATGCCTACAAACTTCTACCTTTAGTTTGGTCTTTACAGTCCGCTAAATCATTTTTTATATATTAATAATCCTTTATAGTCCACGAAATCATTTTTTTATATATTAATAATCTAATGGCTCAAAAACTTACAGAAGTTTCAAAAAACGCTCTGATCACAAGTAAACTCTACGACGATAAACATATTAATAATATACTAACTTACATAATCAATTCAATATTCGTCAATTAAATCCTCGTTAATATTCTTAAACTAAAAGTCTTTATCTTAATACTTAGAAAAGATAGGACCAGAAGTCTTAATTGCCCTTATACGTTTCTAAATAGATACTATTTTAATTTAATGGTTTAAGCAAGGAAATTCAGCAGTTTGTAATGGTAGGAACTTAGTAATTTAGCATAGTATCGCGTAACGTAAATTCTTTAATGCACTTTAACGATTTTTAGTGTTTTTGTTTAAATTAGTGACGTGTTTGCTAACGTGTCCGATTAATGATTTTGTTGTTATGGTCCGACCTACGATGGTAAACCAAGTAGGTGCCAAATGGGGTTTACTATTGAGGTACAGCGGGAAGACTAGAAGAGGCTACCGTAGCCTATCATGCAGGACCTATAAGCATGGCCAGTGCCTAGCCCGTCACGTGCCCTTACACGTGCTATACACGGATCGCGCCCAGACCGCACCCGGTTCAGGTACTGCATATCCCGTTACATGCACAGTCACGTAATCTATAGACTCAATGACCAATAGCTTGAGTCTATAACATTTGTAATGTAGAAAAAGAGACAAGATTGGTGTAGGGGGTAAGGTTTTAGTATATAAAGTAAAGTTAAAATTGGGTATTATTATCATTTATAATTCAAGATCGTAAAACTTCATTGTTTTTACTAATTAAATTTACAATAGTAATACCTACAGTAGAATGGACTTAACTGTTTATCAACTTTGGTAACTTAACGGGTTTTGTGACTTTGAGGTGATTAATCTTAACGCTCTTCAAAATAGTTCAATAAAGATTTCTTAGTGTTTTCAATAGCAATACCGTCGCCACTTCTAAACTGCTGTTTTGGACTATCGCAATTCGTAAAGGCATTTCGCAAGAATCTTTCTTCTACCCTAATGTTCCCTAAAAGCGTAACAAAAAAGTAGCTTCTTCTTCTACCTAACCAATCTATGCTTAACCTAATTAAAACTAATCAGTATTGATAGGCCTTGCCAATAATAGGTCTTTATCGTTGCAACGTAGTCGATTCGAATCTCTAGTCGAAGGAACTGGTGTATTGCATTGAAAGTGGTGATGATCTTCTGAGTTTGGCAGACCGCTAGCCGGTCTGCACACTAATTTGTATGGCCAATTGCTTGGCCCTTGCCCTAGTCAGAAGTGGGCACATACTGTACTTGACTTTACAGTCAATACAGTCAACCCACAAACAATACACTCAACTCGCAGTCTGTACAGTCAACTTACTTGACAGTACAGTTGACTGACTGTACTGCAATTAACTACTGTTCCAACAACTACTATGATTATACTCGACGGTCCATATCATCGTCGGGTAAGCAATAACTCGGCCCTACATCTAATACGAATCATCATCGTCAATCATCGTGAACACCGTGGATCCTCGTTCTTCCAACCTCTTTACTTGGACGCAGTATCCACACTATCGCCCATTGCCACCCCCCAGCTTCCCTTGTAGCCATTTTGCCGTCCCTTTCCATGCATTCCACATGGCAACTTGACACGTGACCGCCGAAAACCCGGCTGCTGCTAGAATAAACCGTATATAGCCGATTGCTGTCAAGTGATTCACACTCGACGAACAGCATTGTTTCCGACTTTCGCAGCGCCAGGTCGTCACCACTTTTCGATACGCTGAATTTGACATGGCCAATGGATGCTTCGGTCAGAGCATTGCTGAGAGCGGTTGTGACAGTCAAGCCTCGACCCCGAAGCGTTTACTCTCTCCCCTGGAATTGGACCGTAGTATTCACTGCTATGGGCGCATCTCGGCGTACGTCCGGGCTGCTCGCGGTGAGAGAAGGTTCATGGACAGCGTTGTCCATCACATCAAGCCCGCCCGGCTCCGCTCCGTCCGCCTCCTCGACCTCCACCGACAAGATGCGCGGATCTTGGTCTGTGACGAAGTATCGCTCGAGGAACAGACTCGCGGCGTCCGGCGACGAAACGGTGCCGCCCGCGATCTCGGACGCTCTCTTGACAGCCTTGGAGAATTCGAACACAAGGCCCTTGGGAAGCTGGACATGCAGCTCGTGGGCAAGGGCCCATGCGACGCCCCCTTTGCCGCTCTGGGAGTTGAGGCGGATGATATCGTCGTGGCTCACGCCGGCATCGGCAGGATCAATAGCCAGGTAGGGGACGTTCCACCGCTGGCCCGGGCGCTTCTTGAACTGGGTGAGGCCCTTGTGGATGGCATCCTGATGTGCGCCGCTGTACGCTGTGAAACACAGACGCCCCGCGTACGGCGTGCGCGGGTGCACCTGGATGCCGATGATGTCCTCGACCGCGGCGCGGACGGCGGCCAGCCGGGAGAAGTCGACGCCCGGGTCGATGCCCTGGGAGTACAGGTTGAGGGCCAGCGTGACCAGGTCGACGTTGCCGGCGCGCTCGCCGGTGCCGAAGAGGCAGCCCTCGACGCGCTCGGCGCCGGCGAGCTGGCCCAGCTCCGCGGCCGCGACCGCGCCGCCGCGGTCGTTGTGCACGTGCAGCGACAGGCAGACGCGGGCGCGGGCCGCGAGCGCGCGCGCGCGAAGAGCTCGACCTGGTCGGCGTACACGTTCGGCGGCGTCGTCTCGACCGTGGCCGGCAGCGTCAGCACCATCGGCAGCGCCGCCGCCGGCGCCCAGGCAGCCGCGGCCGCCTCGCACAGCCGCACGAAGTAGCGCGTGTCGCTGGCCGAGAAGGCCTCGGGGCTGAACATCAGGTTCCACGTCGTCGCGCGCTGCGCCGGGTCGTCCTTGGTGGCGGCCCGCAGGCAGGCCACGGCCGCCGCGACCCGGTCGAGGACGGCCTGCTGCGACAGCCCGAAGATGGCGTCGAGCATGGCCGGGCTGGCGGCGTGGTAGAGGCTGACGATGGCCTTGTTGGCGCCGCGCAGGCTCGCCACCGTCTGCTGGATCAGGTCCGGGCGGCAGGGGCAGAGGACCTGCAGCCAGACGTCGTCGGGGACCGCGCCCGGCGTCTCGATGAGCCGGCGGGTGAAGTCGTGTTCTGTGCGGCTCGCGGTCGGCGTCGCGATCTCGATCTCCTTGTACCCGAGGTCGACGAGCAGCTGGAAGTAGGCCCATTTCTGGGCGACGGTCTAGACATGCATGGTCAGGCGTGCGCCGTGCCATGGGAGGGAGGCCTCTCCCATGGGGAGGAGGGCCGTCTCACCATGGGACTAGCGAGGCTTTGGTTCCCATCGCGGAGGTCGGTTGCGAGCCACCGGGGGCCTTGGTGAGCCTCTTGGACGGCCATGTGCGGTTGGGCAAGTCTGGACCGATGAACGGCTCATATTTTTCCCAGGGCGTCCGCGACCTTGGATGGATCCGGCATTAGCACACGTGCTGGCGTCCGAACACACCATGGCTGGTCAACAACACTGTCGCAGGTCACCTACATTGGCGTAGTGACGGCGATCTTGTGGCTTTTCGAAAGCGAGAGGAGTCATTCCACGTCCAGCCTACGACTCCACCAACAGGAGGTGCCAGCATCGGGCTGTTGCCTGGATTTGCTGATCGTATATGTGCATTTTGAATCCTTGATGGCGTACCCATGGTGGAGACCGTGACCAGTATGACTGCGTCTCTTCGTGTATGACAGCAGCGATTCACACCCTCCTTCTGTCACGCAGGACATGCCCGGCTACGACTGGCCATAGATGATCAGACAGTCCGACGGCCAGCGCACTTCTCAGGCCATGGCTCTGTGGCTGCGGCGCAGGAAGCGGGTGGAATGCAAGCCGGACCAAAATCTCAAGTCCTCTCGAGCCTCACAGCCTCTCAGGCGGCCCGATCGGGATCCACAACCACAGCCTGCTGTGAAGAAGCAGATATGGCACACCGGAGCGCCCATGTAAGCTTACTAGGAAGGGTGCGAGTACAGCGTCCTGCAGCCTGCGCTACGGTGGTATGTGTTGTATGGTCAAACTGTAGTAGTATTGTTTGTTGTAAGGAAGAGAAGCTAGAAACAGAGCTCAGCCGAAGGACTGTAGAAGTAGGCTAGTGCCAGTGCCTGCTTGCCCGGGCAAGGTGCTAGTACCCTGTACCCTACAACACCCCCCCCACTGGCAGAAGTTAATATTGCAAAAAAGGACATACAAAATTGTGTACAAAATATTGAACCTTATAGCTAACGGACTATAAAGTTTTTTTATACCCCCGAAAATTATGACTGTCCGATTAATACAATCTGAGTTTTTAAATTATATCCTCAAGACACAGTAATAATAAAGCCTTCAAACAAATATCCGCTAAGCTTTGTACAGATGGTATATAGTAAATGTTGCATTTTGTACCAAGGTATTGTCGGATAAAATAATAATAAATTGCGATATGTTATGTTTTGTTATTAATACGTTGATTTTTGTTCAGTTTAATTGATAATTTGTCATTGTCAATGAGATCAATAACGGAAATAATCAACGTAAATTTTGAAGGGGTTTTTAAGTTATCCGAAATGAATAAAGGACACCATTTCAATATATTATATATTGCGTTTTGTAAATCAACTTCACGATAGTAAATTTCTTTTGAAGTTATATACACCTAAAATGGTACGAAGTTTTATAATATATCTTTTCAACAACTCGAAATTATGAAGATTCGTATTAAAAAACGAATCGATATATTGAACGAGTTTCGGATGTTGAAATGAATGCTCTGTTTCATTTAAAAAAAAAAAAACAGAAATCAATAAATTCGATAAGTGTGGATATTATTATATACCTTCATAGATAGTATATTTAAGTGGCAATAAATTACGCTGTAAGGTACACTCCTGTAGCATGACACGATCATGTGTCATGTTACAGGCTGTACTCTTGCAAAGTATATGATAACGTGACACGCTACAGATTACTCTCATGCGTGGAGCGGTCTAGAAGCAGGTATTCTAGAGTGGTACGCTTTGGGCGAGGGCTTATAAGCCCTCACCTGTAACGTATACCTCTAGATACTTCTTCTTGACCCTATTCATCATCTTTTATACTACAAATACCAATTATCTTGATTACTCTTCTAAGACACCTTGTTTCACGTGAATAGGTCTTTAGATCCTACCGACAATAATGTAACGAAAAATTGTTTAGCAAATTCGAGATATCATTTTATAGGATTAACGTTAAAAGCTGCTAAGATTCCAGTAGAAAAAGCGAGGTTGGTTTTGATATTATTAATAAGGAAATGAGGTAAATTTATTAAAATTGTATGATATTAAGCGTTCATTAATACATTAGTATTTTTGATACGTTGCGGGAATAAATTTAGATTTAATAGTGTATAATTTATATTATATTAATTTGTTTCGAAACGGTATAGTATTTTTGGAAGAATTTCCATTCATTAGTTACAATATTTAACACAAACGATTTACTTTTTAAAGTTATTTAATAGCGGTAAATGTTTCGAATCTTATATTAGAATTTAACTTATACAATTATTGGGAGTTTTTAAATAACGGGTTTTTCTCTTTCATAGAAAATATCATTTATATAAACAACAGATATTAAATTCCCGTTAAGTGACATATAAATATATAAGTTGAAATTCGTTTCGAAATAACTTATATATATTGATTATATTCAAAATGTTTCGTATCATTCCCGGTTGAATTATTCTAAGTTATTGAGACATAATTAGGTACCAAAAATATTTTCATTGTAAAAAATACAACGTATTCGTGGAAGTAGATATATATATAGCATGAATTTTAAATAACTTTATAAATACGTTGTATCTATATCCGTACAATACGTAATCTAATTACAAATAGCAATAAGTCGAAAAACTAAACTTAAATTATCGTATCACGTTATTAAATTATGCATATTATTGTAATTAATTTTGTATATTTAAGTATAATGGCAAACAATGAAACGATTTTAATGAAGTTAAAGTTGAATTTTAACATCGCATTTTTTGAAAAAATACCCAACGTAACGTTATTAGGTGTTAGTTACATATTACGGAATATTCGTATCATAAGCGAATGTTGATATATACCTTGAATTTTATGAAAATTATGATTATTGAACAATTGTAGTTCGGATAACGTAGTACCCGATTATAAACAATAGGAATATCATTATCTTTATTGATAGGCCTTGCCCAATAAGCCTTTAGACATTGCAATGTTTTCGATTCGAATTGTGATCAAAGTAACAGTAGTATTACGTGGTCAAGTAGTAAATGTATTTTTCTAGATTTGGTAGACTGCTAGCCGGTCTACATACTAATTTGTATGGCTAATTGCTTGGCCCGTACCTCAATCTGAATTAGATATATTCTGTATTAATTTTACTGTCAATACAGTCAATCCATAAAACAATACATTCAACTTGTAATTAGTACAGTCAGCTTACTTAATAGTATAGTTAACTTACTGTACTATAATTACTACTGTTTTAGAACTAGCGGATTTTTGTTTTATAAGCATATGCTATTATAGTAAACTATTGATTACGAGTTACCTTTAAAGTGCCTTCTCATGAACCGGCTAAACCCCTATCAATTCCGTATTCAAATTAACCCTAATTACCTCCTTTTACCTTATGGTTCTGAATTTCCACTTTATCAACTCTCGTATATAAGTCTTTTACCACATACTTGTAATGACCTCTAATTTAGTTGTATCAGTTAATCTCGCCGGCTTTAATTATCTAGCAGTTTTCGAATTTTCGATTATATCTTGGCTTCCCTATCTACTGGTTGGTACATAACTTATCCTTGCTAAGTAACCTTTTAAAGTAACTATAGATACATATAATCAACTTATTATTGTCCACAAACCCTTTTAAGGCATTATTTAGCACCGACTTTGTTATGACATCTGCTGGGTTGTTTTTGCCATCGATTTATGTAAACATTTCGATCTCTCTGCTTTTATAGGTTTCGTGAAGTGTTTTCACCTTAATTGCAAGGCTTTTTTCACTACTTTTTTCTAATTTCAAACGGAATTCGAATAGAATTTTCGAGTCAATATAAATTACAACAAAAATGTATAAAATATTCAACTGCCTCGTGATGATATTCAGGGTTTTTAACATTGTTATAACGATGTTGAAGGCGTTTATTATGCCATAAACCTTCGAAAACAATACGCTTCATGTGATTCTCGTATATTTCATAGAAGTTTAATAAAATAGGTTCCCTAAAATTCCAAACTATCTTTACTGTAATTTATCTTTATAAAAAATCATTATTAGGAATCCGATTTGTAACGACAGATTAATATTGTTAGTAAAAAAAAACGCCTTTCGTAAATATTATTAACTTATCTTTTTAAAGGTTCACCAAAACCATATTAATCCTACAGTCTAAGATCTTCTTTTACTATTAAAACCTTTTATTTGATTGATTTTAATCCTTATTCGTTGGGGTTCGAACTTATACTATAATTAAAAAATATTAAAATACCTTCGGCTGGTATAGGGTTGCAATGGAACTATTATAAACGCGTTACTAAAAATACCTTTAGGCCTTAGCCATGTTAATCATATGAATTGTAACCAAGTTAACGCTTTAACGATTTTAATGAAATCCAAAATGGATAAAAATATTATTCATATTATGTTTACGAATTGACGATCCGTTAAAATCCCGATATTTACACCTTGAGCAGGTTGCAATCAACTAAAACTTCCAAAATTTTGAGTTTTTAATTATACGTTATTCCAATATTATAATGCTATTAATTTCGATAAAAAAGGTATCGTTAATTTACATACATATTGAACCAAAATCTCTATATTATGTAATTAATAAGTATGGGTCATAAGTTGAAGATTTTATATTTAATCTCGATTTGAAATGTAATTAATAAATTAATAATTAATAACCTCTTATTTCTACCTATCCGTACAATGGTTCAATACATCGTATAACCTTTATTAAAGGGTATTTATAGAAGACTTTAATTGATAATTTCAATGGAATGATTGTTTATAAAATAGTTACTTATGACATATAAGTTCAAGTAATATTACCGCCATTAAAAGCGAATTTTATATTAGTTCTAGCTAACAAACTTGCTATTAATATGACTATCAAATGCTAACCAATCTTTTCAATCGTTAGATATTGCGTGGAAAATTAGGTTTTGCCTTTATTATAGTATTTTGAAACGATTCAACGTAAATTTTCTTACAGCTTCCCAGTTTTTTTTCCTTCAACCTCGTAAATAATACCCGATTCAAAAAATGTAATATTTAGGGTTTAAAGATTAAAGTAGCGCTTCAATATATATTGTACGACTCTTCGAATAAGGAGCCTTTTAATTTTAATCTTATCATTTTTATTAAAAAGTTTACCCGAGGTTTTCATAATTTCCTATATGTGGAGTTTAACAGCTATATATTAATTATCTTTCTCTTTCTTATTAACCTTAGCATTATTATAAATTTGGCTTAGTTTATATTACTCATCCTCAGTATTTCTTTTATATAGTAGTTAGTTGTTCCGCGGCCGTTCCATCGACTTATATATTATGAGAGGGTAATAATTCTATTGACCTGTTCGCTTAGCTTCAGAATATTTATTGTTATCATTATCTTTAGTCGTCCTGATATAGGGTTTAACCTAGGTCATTCGGAACATCATGAAACCCTTAGTAGTTTTGATAATTACTTTAGGCATAACAATATTTAAAATATCAAATGGGCAATTACATTTTCCTAGATTTCGCCATACTAGAACTCCGCTTTATAACAGCAAAAATAGTACGTTGATTGTCGCAGTATAGTTTCTAATGATAAGGACTTTATTGATCTAACGCCTTACTAATTCCTTCTGTAGTTCTTTTAACGTCTTGCTATACATTATAACCTTTTTATTGGTACTTTCTCATAACAGAAATTCACTCGTCAAATAAGTATATGCTCCAAAGAATAATAGTATCGATATCAAATCGTTAAGGTCTATAGTGTTATTTAAACTCTTTACCGTTATCTGAAGACATACTCCCTAATTCATAAAGCTTCTCATTTTCAACGTAAAGATATTATACGCCTTACTAACTAACAAATGTACCCTTTTCATATTATCAATACTCTAGTGAGTTTTAATATATACCTATTTATACTGGATTCCCATTATCTTGGCCTCTGCTTAAAATCTAGCCGTCGTAAAGTTGGTAATGATATTATAAACGACGACATTTAGTAATCCCAAGTATATATTAATTTAAAACATTCTTAAAATTTCCACTTATTCTTCGCTAACAAAAACTTGAAGAACTTGATACAGTGAAAAAAGGTTGCCGAGTCCCTGATGTAAAAAATGGGCTTTTCATACAAATGAATTATATTAACGAAAATTTGATAATTAGAGTCTTCATCGTTTTTCAATATAAGTTTAAACTTTCGGGGAACTTGGGAATATGTTTAGCAATAGTTGTAGATATTTTAATAATCTTAAAAGTACAATATTTTATATTTTCATGAATTTCGAATTTAAGGACTATGTATAGCCTATAAACGACTGTGTATTTAAAATTCCGATGCAATTAACGTATATTAAACTTTGTTAAATTGAGCACTATTTCTTTTAGCTATTCAATGTGAAATTAAAAATGGCGCAACTTAAAAGCAAAAGGTAACTTTCAACTCTTTTTAATCAGTTCATTAGCATTAATGTCAACGTTGATACGAAGGATTTTTATGTCTTCTAAATAAATAAGAAACTGGGTACGAGACTTAATAATGTGGAACTTAATCGGTTTAATAATTATTTGTATAATCATCGATTTTAGTAATGATTCTTATTTGCTTGAACCAAAGATAACTTTAGCCTTGCCAATATTTTCAACAATTAATCGCCATAATAATAGTGTTTTCTTATCGTAATGATAGATATTACAAATGACTTTCTATTACGTACCTTATTATCTCTGTTTCTAACATAATAACTTAAAATTTATGGTTCATGTAATGATAACGAAGGTTTAAGATATGTAAATGATTAGGTGTTTAATATTCAGAGTTAATATAAGTGTCATCACTGTTTAAACGGTATAAGAAAACGTAATCGGTTAATTACTGAGCTGCTTTAGCAACAATTATTTCATCTTAAGTGACCTAACTTGGTGTATTGTTATCATTAATAACCTTTTTATCTCTATAATCTATAACGTCATTCAATTAATTTTACCCGGAAATAGTAGGATATTAGGTGTAATATATGAGTTGTTATTTGTAATGTTTTGCCGAAGGATGTCAAATTAATCAATAACAGGATTTATTACAAATACAATGGCTTTTATTACTATTACTATGATAATTCATGCGGTTGACAATTTCGCTTACTTTTTATCTACGATGCTATCGCTGATGTAGCTTCCAGTTTAAAGTCTTTAGATCAGATTTTCAACGATGTCACCTTCTATATTTACGATTAATATAATATCTCATCGTAAAGACTTTTCATTTCAATCCCGAAAATCATTGGCTGAAGAATATATATTAACTAAGTTGGGCGGATGTGTTATAACAATCTTAAACGAATTCTGAAATGAGTTTAAAAAGCCTTTACAGGTGTTATCCGGATTTCATAAGGCGTACTTGAAATCTTTAACGCTTTTAATAGTTTCCAGTACCTACTTACTAAATGTGGCTTCACCAGCATAAACTTTCATCATTATTTGTAGGCATAACATCAACTTATGAAAAATCTGGTTAAAAATATCAATTAATATTTTCTTATTTTTATTCTTAAGCATTATCATTTTCCACCTCTTTGTAACCCAATTCATATAGTATAACTCAACGTAAACGTATATTTCGAAATAACCCTCTATACTACCATAAATTTACCAGAAAGTTTTACCCTTATCAAAATTTCTTGATAATAGTCTTTCGCATAGCTTATGAGGATTTGTGGAAAAAAAGAGTGAAAACCTGGAAGGGAACCTTTATTCACTTGCACATGTTGAGAAATGGAATTATCTTCGTAATGAGAATATTATAAGACTTTATATTATACTTCTTTACATTATTCCAAATTTTAGAGAAGTCTATAAGAAACTTGTAATTAGAAATTAACCATTTTAATAGGTTTGAGGGAGAAATCACGGTAATTATCCTAATCATCGATAGTGTTTTTAACTGTCAAATCAAGCCTCAAACCTTTGGAATAGCGGTAATAGAGGTAATTACCAGTCGTTTAACCTGACGGATAAAGTTTTATAATAGTAATTATGATAGGTTTACATATATGGATATAACTGACGTATGAAGTTTAAGGGATTTGACTATTTTGAAGGAAACTTAAAAGGATTGAAGGAATTTGACGATTGTTGAGGAAGCTTTGAGGAATTTGATAATCTTGTTTCATTGATCTCTGGATGATACCGATGTGAATTCTTTTTGTCGCATTAGCGGCCGCCTCTTTATATACCTTACCCCTACCAAATATATAATTCTTGTTGTGGTGAAGAGGTGCTAGACTGCCGAGCATATTAAGAGGTTCCTTATCATTGGCGTGTAAATAATTAGTACCAATGGAAAGATTAAATATTAAACTTAAATGAAGACTGGGGTGTAATCTACTAAAACGTATATAAAGGTGTTAAAGGTAGTTAAAACCCTTTTCCTTAACTCGTAGGTCTTGAGTATTAGAGCCTTACAGACAGTTTTCAAGTTATGCTAATTTAAACAGGGGTTTTGCCAATTCCAATAACGTCTTTTTTAAGATATAGATGTCATGTCGATTAACCTTCTTTTTCAACTTGGTCTCAACCGTATGTTGAATTATTTTTCACATATCAATTATCTAATAGTGACAGAAATTACGTCAATATTGAGAGGCGCGAGCACTACAACCAAATTATTCGCTCAAATTCGTGTCGAAAATATACTGACTAACGAAATTAGTCAGGTATTTTTGAATTGAATATTCATCAGCGTTTTTAAATTAAAGGTTTTCGTCGTATAATTTGTCAAAAACAGGTCCGAACACCTTGATTACCCTGATTCATTTCTAACTAGATGCTGTTTTAACTTGGCGATTTAAGCGAGTAAACTTGGCTTTAATGCGTAGAAACTTGGTGTTTGGGGTAAGAGATTTAATTATTAAGTGTGAAGTTGTTCGATGTGACTTTTTTTAATTCTACTTATCAATTGTGGGTATTTTTTCTCAGAGTAGTGATCTTGACGTTGTTCTCAATGTATCCGACTAACGGTTTTATAAAGTAGGAGAAAAAGAATAGTATAGAGGAAAAAGTTGGTATAAAAGGCAAAATTTGGTGTAAAAATGTGGTTTGTTGTGTTTTATGGTTAAATGAACTGAGGTTCAATCGGTTTTACGGTGGTAGTACCTGTAGTAGTACTAACTTAGCCGTTTGACAACTTGATGATCTTTAAGACCTTTGACGGTTAATTGAAATGTTTGTCTTTAAGAAGAATCCAGTGAAATTTTTTTGCTGTTTATAATGATAGAGATATCGTCGCCACCTCTAGGCTACCATAAAAACTGATGCAGCCTAGAAGTCTTTTATACTTACTGTCGTGAAAACCAACGTAGTTCATAGAGACTTTTCGCAAGAATATTTCTTTTACTTTATTATTTCACAAAGCGTAAACAGAAAGTAGCTTCTTCTTCTACCTAGTAATTCTGTGTTTAAACCAATAATAATTGATCAGTATTGATAGGTCTTTCCTGATAGACCTTTAAATGTTGCAATATTGTCGATTCGAATCATGGTTGAAATAACAGTACTAATGTGTAGTCAAGTGTTGAATGTGTTGTTTTAGGCTTGGCAGACCGTTAGCTGATCTGCACACTAATTTGTATGGTCAATTGTTTGGCTCCTACCATAATCTTAATGAGGAATATACATTATTGACTTTACAGTCCATACCGTCAATTCATTAAACAATACACTCAACTTTCAGTTAGTACAGTAAATTTAATTGACAATACAGTTAACTCACTGTACTGAATTTACTACTGTTCCAACAATCTTCATATTTAATAAAAAAGCGGGTGTATTTATCTTGTACGTATCGTGATTATTGATATTGTATGTTATGTTTATATAATTGAGAGTATGAGACGATATTGATCTAATGCCACTGCCTGAATATATTTTATTATTACTTGTAAGAAAAGTATTCATAAACGTTTTGGAGATAATATTGAAATTTTGTGTTATTTGCGAATTTTCATTGCTCATAACGTTTATGGGCGAATATCATATGACGATTTTATTAGTAATATATTATTAGGTGAAAGGATTATCATAGGGTAAAGAATTAGATTTCGTTTTATATAAATATGAATGATTTAGGATTAACATTTAATGATTGCGAACGTTATATCAGTTTCGTTTAATATTAAGAAATACTTGTTTCCATTAACCTAATAATCGTACGATATAATAGAGACAGCTTTATAAATCATGAAAAACTTGGACGAGAATCATATAAAATATATTTTCAACCTAATTTCAAACCTTAATACCTAGTTTATGCATTGCCATCGAAATTTGAAGATATAAACATTTTGAAAATTTAGATATATTTAATAAAAGATCTACGGTTATATTTCGTAATGGGTAACTCATTATAGCGAACTTTTGTAAGGTTTGTAGTTTCTTAGGTAATTTCTGTATACAATAGCTTCCGACTAAAAAAAAATCGTCATCTCCAAATATAATACATCCGTTTGCAATAATAGTGCGTATATGTCGTTCGATTATAATATGTCAATTACTTCAATATAACGGTATCCGTTTGTTCAAAATTCCACCTTTAAAAATGATTAGTACTTTATTATCAACAAACTTGCCGTAACTAGTTAATTAAGAAGTCTTTACTTTAATATTCAATTATATTTCATTTATATTATAAACTTGTTCCATAATTTAATCGACTTGTAGTTTATGTTTCCAATAATCCGTTTATGAATATCTGGTGTCTTCGGAGAAAAACACGATGAAAAAATGCGAACCGTTGATAACGGTGTTTGAGATCCATCCGATAAATCGAAATGAATGAAATTGGAAAGAGTAAAACTTTACTCCAAGCAGTATAACAACTGGCATGGTATAAATTTAAACAATAAGTATAATTTATATATAAAATTATTTCGTTATATCAATATTATAAGACCATTTATGTATAATCATGACTTAATAATTATTATTACATGATTATGTTCGAACGATTTCTAAAATAGTCGATATAATATAAAATTCCTCATAACGTTCTTTTTCGTTAATAATTTCAATTTTACAATTTCTACAATTGAACGTCACCTACAATATTTGCTTTAACTTACTATCTTTTAACCAAGAATATATATAATTATAATAAGCCTTTGAGTAAAAGCTTTGATAAAATAACATCCAATTAAAAACCGAGTTACTTCAAAGTTAAAATTTTATAACACGTTAAAATATAGGTATGAATAATATTATTAGATGAATATAACACAAGGTTTATAAATTTTATACCTTAATAGGCAATTGTATACCGTAAGTGGCGGTAATAGCTTCTTTTTATGAATGTCAGATTGTAATATTTTGATAATAATTAAATATAAGTTTAAAAGTATTGGAATCAAAAATTCATTTCGTTAAAAATTATTTATATGTTATGGAACATTTATTGCGAGGGAAGAAATTTCGACGTTAGCTATATTAATATTGAACGTAATTGTTGGAACAATATTGGCTGCTATTTTTAGCAACTTAATTGCAGTGCAGTCAATCAACTTTACTTACAGTAAAGTTGACTGTATTGACTACTGGTTGTGGTACTGCATTGCAAGTGCAGTGCAGTAGGTACCTACTTCAAAGTGGGGCACAGGTCATAGCGTTTGGTTATACAAATTAATGTGCAGAACGGCTAGTGGTCTGCCAAACTTAGAACTTAACACATCAATCAACAATATCAGCGCAACAACAGTTACTTAGACCACAGTGATTCGAATCGACTACGTTGTAATGATAAAGGCTTACCAACACTGATTAGTGCTTATTAGGTTAAGCACAAATTGGCTAAGTAGAAAAAGAAAGCTACTTTCCGGTTACTTTTTGTTAGGCAAGGTAAAGGAAAGGTTTTTACGAAAGGCCCCTATACGTTCTGAAGTTGTTCGCGACAGAAAGTAGGGAAGACTTATAGGCTATACAGTTGTTTACGGCAGTTTATAAGTAAGCGATGGTATCTCTACTCGAAAAACACCAAGAAATCTTTATTAATCCTTCTTAAAAGTGTTAAGATTAACCGCTAAAAGTCTTAAATAACAAGTAAGAAAGCGGCTAAGTTAATTGCTATTGTAGGTACTATTACTATAAATCGTAAGAAAAACGACTAAATCCTTACGCTAAATAACCTCTACTACCAATAACGACCTCCAACCGCACTACTTACACCAAATCTCTGCCCCTACTTTACTCTTTTTTCACTTTTCATACTACGTCAATCGTTAAGTTCTCTGCTCGGAGCGAAAACACAAAGAATCACCAAGTCGTGCCAAGAAAGCTACGTCGTGAGACTTCGCGATAAATTACTAAGTCCACACGCCTAAAAATCGCCAAGTTTACCACTACTAAACCTTACATCAGCTAAATCGTTACAATGGCTTTAAAACGTATTGAAATCGATTCCGTAACCAATTCCGTTAAAAAAAGATAATTATTGCCTTCGATGCTATTTTCGAAAAACACTACGATAAAGACCTTTGGTTAAAAAAAGTTACTGAAATTTTTACCCTAAAATATTTAATGAACGTAATTAACCATTTTGTTTTCGACGTAAATCCTATTGAAATCTTTCAAAAATCTCGAATATTTAAAAACTTTGAAAATTAGTTTAAAGACTAAACTTTAAAAATATAAAAAAGGAAATTAAATAGGTTAAAATAAGGTAAAAAACTCAACTTTTAAAGTGAGTAGTTAAACTCCTTATAAAAAAGGGAAATAAGGTAGTTTGGTAAACTTACTTTATAAATACGCCATGCACGAAGACCCTTTAAAAGACGAAAACGAAGACCCTCCAGAAAACGAAGACGAAAACCCTCTGAAAGATGAAGACGAAAACCCTTCAGAAAACGTAGACGAAGACCTTTCCGACGACCTTGAGCTGAAAGACCTTTAAGTCCCTTAAGTCGAAGATATTTAAGTTCCTTAAAACAAGGACTTTTTTAATAGCCTGACAAGCCTACCTTCTAAAGATCTATAAGAAGCTAAGGAATAGGCGTTACAAGCCCGGCAGACCTAGCAAATTCAAAAAGCTGGCCAGGTAACTAAATAAAAGGCTGAAGGATAGGCTTAATAGGCGCCACAGGTCCGTCAAACCCAACTTAAAAAGTTCGAAGTACAGGAAAAATAGGTGCCAGAGGCCTAACAAGTCCAAAAGACCAAGAAATAGGCGCTACAGACCTGGTAAGCTAAGCAAGGCCGGCAGGCCTGACAGGACCAACAAGCGCAACAGGCCTAGAAAATATAAAAGGGCCGGCATACTCGAAACGCCCGTTAAAGTCGAGGTATATATTGTAAAGATATTAGTTAATGGCAAAACCATCTAATAAAGCCGATTGTTAAAGGTTAAATCACGTAAAGAAATAGGGTTGCCCTAACAAATTAAAAGACCGTTAAGGCAATAGTAACGATAGTAAAAGTAACGATCATAATGGTGTAAACTACTGGTAAAAGGTATATAAACAGTGGCGTACCTGATTTATATAGGTTGATAACAAAAGATCTGTACACGGGATTTAAAAAATAGAGGTCTCAGAAGGGTGGAGCAAAAGAATCATAAGGGGCCGCAATTAATGTCAATTTCAATACAAATTAATCGGAATTGACAGGGGTTTGGCTTAAGGATTAAGAAGAGATTTTACAGGTTGCCACAAATTGATGGCAGGCTACACTGGCGTACGCAAGCACAAAACAAAAAGTCGCTAGTGTTGGAATAATATTGGCTGCTATTTTAAGCAGGTCAATTGCAGTGTAGTCAGTTAACTTGACTTACAGTAAAGTTGACTGTATTAATTACTGGTTGTAGTACTGTACTACAAGTGTAGTGTAATAGGTACCAACTTCAAAAAGGGGTGCAGGCCAAAACGTTTAGTTATACAAATTAGTGTATAGACAGGCTAGCGGTCTGTTAAACTTAAAACTTAACATATTAATTAACAATATCAACGCAACACAAGTTACTTCGACTACAGTGATTCGAATTGACTACATTACAACAATAAATGCCTACTTACACTAATCAGTGTTTATTAGGTTAAGTTAAAATTGGGTAAATAAAAGAAAAAAGCTGATTTCCGGTTACGCTTTGTTAGATAAGGTAAAGGAAAGATTTTTATAAAGGGCCCCTATATGTTATTGTAATGATCACACTAAATACCCATGAGTAAATAGAAGGTGTTAGGGGGGTTATGTTAGCAGTAAGGTAGTAGAGGTAACAAAGGTGCAATATCAAGAAGATGTTTGTTCGTACTGTAGAATGATCACTAGAAGTTAGGCTATTCAGAATATACTGAGACTGAATACTTAGATTGACAACTGAAGAGATATGAAGGAAATAATATTTGTGTGGTGATGACCATATCTTTATATATTCGTGCCTTCATACCGTCTTCAGTACTGGACTACTAAAGTCGATGTCGCTTCCTTCGGTCCCAATATTGTCGACTGGATCGCGAGCGGTCCTGTCGGTCCAAACCCTAACCCTGGGTGCTTACATAAAAGAGATCACTGGCTTGATGTGTTGGACATCAGGCTTCTGATAGCGCAGCGGACCGCTAGCCTATTCCATGACCTGCAGTTGGTCCTTGGGTTATAACAGTTGTGTAATTATTCGCGGTAATGAATAGGAAAAAATTATAAACTATATAGTTATTCGCGGTAGTTTATAAGTAAACGATGGTATTGCTTTTAGAAAAACACCAACAAATGTTTATTAATTCTTTTTAAAGGCATTAAAATTAACTGTTAAATTTCTTAAATAATAAATTAATAAATGGGTAATTTAATTACTCTTATAAGTAATATTATTAAAAATCATAAGAAAAACGAACAAGTTCCTACGCTAAATAACCTTTACTATTAATAAAGACCTTCGACCATACCACTTATACCAAATCTCTACCCCTACTTTACTTCTTTTTCACTTCCTACATTACGTTAATCGTCAAGTTCGCTACTCGAAGCAAAAACAAGAGGAAGTACTAAGTCGCGTTAAAAAAACCACGTTGCGCAAATCTACTTTAAATCTCCAAATCCACACGCTTAAGAATCACCAAGTCTCTATGCCCCCAAATCGACAAGTTTACTACCACTAAACCTTACACCAGCTAAATCGTTACAATATCTTTAAAACGTATTGTAATCGATACTATAAACAATTTCGTTAGAAAGGAAACAATTATTGCTTTCGACTCCATCTTCGAAAAACATTACGATAAAGACCTTTGGTTTTAAAAAGCTACTAAATACTTTACTCCACAATATCTAACTAATATAATTAGCTGTTTCATTTTCAACGTAAACCTTATTAAAAAAATTCAAAGATCTTAAATATTCAAAAACTTTAAAGATTAGTTTAACGACTAAACTTTAAAAATATGAAAAGGAGAAAATGGATAAGTTCAAATTAAACTAAAAATTAAACTTTTAAATCGAAGAATCAAATGCCCTATAAAATAAAGTAAATAAGGAAATCTAACAAACGTAGTCTACAAGTATATTATGCGCGAAAACCCTTTTAAAAACGAAGATGAAAACCCTCCGGAAAACGACAACAAAGACCTTTCTGACGACCTCAAGCTAAAATACCTTTGAATCACTTAAACCGAAGATCTTTAAGTTCTTTAAAACAAGGACCTTTTTAATAACCTAATAAATCTACCCCCTAAAGATCTACAAAAGGCTAAGGAACAGGCGCCATAAGTCTGGCAGGCCCAGCAAATTCAAAAGGCTAGCCAGGTGACTAAACAAAAGGCCAAGGGATAGGCCTAATGAGCGCCACAGGCCCGCTAAGCCCAACAAGTCAAAAAGGCCAAATCATAGGCGTAACAGGCGCCAAAGGCCCAACGATTTCAAAAGGCTAAAGAATAGGCGCTATAGGCCTAACAAGCCAAGTAGGGCCGGTAGGCCTGGCAAGACCAACAGGCGTAATAGGCCTGACAAGCGCAATAGGGCCGGTATACCCAACAAGCCCGTTAAGGTCGAGTTATACATTCCAAAGGCATCGGTTGATAGTAAGATCACCTGGTAAGGCCACCTGGCAAAGGCTAAATTACGTAAAGAAATAAGGCTACTCTAACAAACTTAAAGATCGACAAGACAATGGTAGCGATGGTAAAAATGGCGATAGCAGTGGTTTAAACTACTGGCAAAAGGTAAGAAAGTAATGGCGTACCTGATTTGTATAGGTCTGTGGCGAAAAATTTGTGCACGGAATTTGAAGAATGAAGGTCTCAGAAAGGTGAAGCAAAAAGGTTACAAGGGGCCGTAATTGATGTCAATTTCAGTACAGATTAATATTAACAGGGTTCAGGCTTGTGGATTCAGGTGGGATTTCATAAGTTGCTACCAATTGGTGGCAGGCTACGCTGGCGTGCGCATTCATAAAACAAAAAGTCGCCAGTGTTGGAATAATATTGGCTGCTATTTTTAACAGGTCAATTGCAGTACAGTCAGTCAACTTTACTTTCAGTAAAGTTGGCTATATTGATTGCTGGTTGTGGTACTACACTGCAAGTGCAGTATAGTAGATACCTACTTCAAAGTGAGGCACAGGCCAAAGCGTTTAGCCATACAAATTAGTGTGTAGACCAGTTAGCAGCCTGCTAAACTTAGAATTTAACACATCAATCAGCAATATTAGCTCAACACCAGTAACTTCGATCACAGTGATTCGAATCGACTACGTTGCAACGATAAAAGCTTACCAACACTAATAGAGATAAATAGAAAATTAGTAATAAAGGTAACAATATTATCGACAATAATATGGATAGAAAATTCCTCGAAATGATACTTTCAATTTACTGTATTTATTGTTCTATATTTTTCAATTTTCAATTACTGATTTTTAGCCATATATTTCGGTCAATCTTTGAAATATTTGTAAAAGCAATTCATAAACGTTAAATCTTAAAAAAGGTATTATATGTACTTTATTTTGTGAAACTGTATAAAAAAGGATGAGAACAACAATGATTTCATTATTTTTGTAAGGTTTTACAACTTATGGAGATATAATTTACTATATATATACCAATTTATATATATCTTACAATATCCAACATTTGAAATTCGATATTCGAGTATTTTCTTAAACCTTATATATTAAGCTCATAAGCAATACCATTCATACTATTCAATAAGTTCATTAAAAAAAAAAACCTTGATATCATTCAATTCGAATATTATACGCATAAGAGTTGTTTTGATCGGATTCAAGGAGCAATGTAGTTGCTTCAACAGTTGTTGTATTTTATGATGAAAGAGGAAGAAACTAGATAAAAGTTCAGCAGAGCTGAATATGTAGGATATGGAAAGTAACAGCGAATACTTGCGTTCCCAAAGTTGATGTGTATCAATGTTAGCCTTCTTCCTTTCCCTATGTAGGTATAACAATTCCCTGGGAGCAAAGAAAAAGAGTAATATCCTTATTGTATAATAAATTAACCTGAGGCGCGAGACGCGAAACGCGATATTCAAGATGTGAGATATGAATCCTTGTTAACGGAAATGCTTTTCATAGGCTTTAATAAAATTTTTGCAATAATCCAATTCTTGTACTACTTTTCACTCGTCTTTCTTAGAGGTGTATTACTTCTAACATATCAGGTATTAATTTGCTTTTCTATACGACGGTGGCGATCTAGGAGATTCTGTGCAATTTTCTCCACTTTCTATTTGTATTCTTTAACAGACTGTTCGTATCGAACTGGTACACGTAGTGGAGTTATAGGTACAAAAGGATTATGGTTAGGCTTATAATAAGGTGTTAAATACTAAATGATTACCGTAGAGTATATGCATGAATTGACAGTAAAACCGAAAGTATAAGCGAAACCTCATACTCGTTTTATTATAGTATATAGATTTAGTCTAGGCGGCGTTCGTTTTCCTTATCGTTATCAAGGCTTGTGAGACTTTTTGTACGTAAATATACACGGTTCTTGATATTGAATTCTAATTGACGGTAATTTTAATTATATCGACGTTTGGTTTCCGTAACAACGATATTTATAGTGAATTAAATATCGCGACACAGATTCTTTTTTATTAATCAAATTTCAATTCGTTATCGGATTATAGCGGTATTTGAACAGCTTACGGAAACACGTAATTTGAAGTCGAATATGTATTCGTAAGGGTTGGTACTATTAGCTCAAAAATACTTATTGTTGAAATTTTATTGAAAAACAGGTATATATTTCGTCTATAGTTACTTTATATGTTGCGCGATATAGTACTAGCGGGTAATCGAAACCACTTTTTCTTCTTCTAGGCTTATCCATTTGCCAAAGGATGATATATGGATGTTATTCTCAATTGTATATCGAGTTCTTTCTAAGAAATTTACTAAAAATCCGAACGAAATTTGGTGTCGCAACTAGAACAAATATTTCGGAAGCACAGTTAGTAATAAATTGAAGATTTTTTTTGTTAGATTTATACCTCATAAGTTGCCATATACATGGTGTATTGAGGTAAAGAGAAAATACTTTTGAAGGTTTTGTAAATTATCGATACAATAAAGTTAAACCGTTTAAATTTTTCTAATGTTTATAAGGTAGCAACGGATAAAATGTCAGGTAACTTTGTAATAATGTCTATATAAATGGTGTATATAATTTTTTTCAGAAGCATAAATTCAGCGAAGGTGACTCATTAGCTTCTGATTATAATTTCGCAATTGTCCGTAATGAATTTAACGAAGATAATATTCTTCTCATTTTTTTTCTCATAGTGATAGTGCAGTTTGTTTCAGATGATTATGATGCGTTTAGACTGAAAACAGTTTCTATTATGATAAAAATTTTGAAGAAAATCTTAAATTAAACGACTTGAGATTACAAATTTTTCGCGACTTATTCTTTCCGTATTACAAAGTAGATGGTCTACTAAACGAAATTAATAGCTAGGTTTAACGTTATTTATCACCTCCTCATTCAGATTTTGGTCATGTTTTATGAAGTTAAATATTATGGTTCGTTAAATTGCCTTTTTTTTGTATACAGACTAAAATCTAAAACGTATTTCATCTAGTAGTATAGTCTCGGCGATTAATAAAGTAAGATTAACTTTGTTAGATATAGGGACTACCAGGAGATTATCAAAGATCTATTCGAGTATATTTATTTTATTTAAAGGTCTGATATTTTATTTGTTGGTGTAACCTGTCGTAAGAAAGTATCAGGAATCGGGTTAAGTTATCTAGAAATATGTACGACATCTGAACTTTACGTATCCAAGTAAATTATTGTATTGATAAATCATTTATTTACCCGGTTTCTAAAATTTGAACTGAATATAATTCGGTAGGCAGTTTATATAGTTACTTTATGATCGATGAAAATTATAAAAGGATGTAGGTATCGGTAAGGTCATAAGCCTATAATATTCACGTGAACATAAGGTCTTTGAAGAGTGATCAGAATGATTAGTGTTGTAGTATAAAAAAAGATGATTCAAGAAGAAGCATCCAGAGGTGTACGCCACAGGTGAAGGCTTATAAGTTCTCCACCCAGAGCGCATCACTTTGGAATACTCCTTCTAAACCGATCCACGCATTGCCGTCGGTTTGAAATAACCATTCCAGACCTATCCACGCATTACCGTCGGTCTAAAATAACCATTCCAAACCGATCCATGCATGATACACTTTACGTCTTTTAAAAGTACAGCCTACAGCGTGACACGTTACCGTGCACCTTGTAGGAGTGTACCATGTAATACAGTGCATTGTTACTTAGCTCATATATATTATCTATGAGGGTATATAGTCATATTTATATAGACAATCGTTTCTTCTTTCTTTTTATACTTCGTACCTGTAGTTTAGTAGTGACAATGCTGTTTGTAGTATGAATTTTAATAGATCCAAATTAGTAATTTCCGGAGTAATAGTATTTTTAACGTATTAATCGTAAAAGATCCTAATTAGTAGTTTCTGTAGTAACAGTGTTATTTTGCCGTATCAATCGCAAAAGGTTTAAATTAGCAAGTTCGGCTAGGATTAGAAAAGTATGGCTGAGGTAATAATTGTAATTCGGGTCTAGTTTGTATAGTCAAATAAAGGCGATATAATTATTAATAGTATCTTTGGTTGTTTTGAATAGGGGTAATTACATAGTGGTGATTGATTTAGGGTAATTAGGTAATTACGTGGTAAGTTAATAGAAAAAGATATATCGCCATCGTTTCAGGCAAAATTTCCTTTTTTTTTCTTTGTTTCCAAAGGCGCGTAATCCCAGTTAATATAAGTCCCTATACTAATTCAAATTTTATTTTATTTAATCAAACCAAGCCGTTTTAATTTATAGGTTACTTAACCTTCATATATACTTACCTATTTCCCGAATAGATGCCGTGTAAAAACAGAACTATAAGGCACCATTTGGTGCGAGAGCGTCGGCGCGTCGCCGTCGCCGCAACCGCTGCAGCCGCCGCCGCCAGTACCACCACTACCACCAGTAACAACAGCCCGCCGTCGTCGGGCACAATTTCTTTTATTGCTGCTACGCCGCCCGCCCCCGCCACCCCGCTCGCCGCCACGCCTTTAAGTCCCGCCGCCACTACGCCGCCTAGCTTTGCCGCCCTTACACCGCCTAGCCTAGCCGCTGCCTAAGCCTCACCGACCTCCTCCTCCCCCTCCTCTCCCCCCTCTTTCCCTTATTCGGGGGAAAAACGGGGGGCTCCTAAGTTATAAACCTTACCCTCTCCCTACGGATAAAGACCCTATTACTTTAGGGGCCTTTTTATGCCGTAAACGTAACCTGATGCAATTATACTAAGGTATATATATTCTAAGCCTTCCGTTCGTAAGCTTTTAACTCCCTTTTTTACAAATAAGGAGTACGAGGCGGATTTCCTCCACCGTTTCGAGCTCTGTATTGTTAAGGTACGTCGTAAAGCTTTTTTAACATGTTAAGCGTTAAAGCGACGTATTTAGGTCCATAGCCCTAAGCCGTTAATAAATACGTTTTACTTATCGTATATCGCGTCCGCGGCCGCGAGTAAGTTTATTAGCGATGACTATGAAAGTAGGGGCCATTCGGCTCGCTACTACTGTTACGAATAAATTAGCAACTTATACGCCCCCGTTTTCATAGTTTTAAAGCCGTAAACCAAAGCTGTATTACGCGCCCGCCGGATTTTTAGTAAGTTTAAAATTAATTTTAAAATATCCTCTAATCGAAATATATTGTTTAGGGTAATATGAAAAAAAATTTCGTCGTAAATCATCAAAATAAACCGATATTAATTAGTAATAAACGTTAACCGGCAGATTAAGGAGACGGTAACCACACTCGTTGCTTGGAAACGGAGCCTACGTATATATTACGTAGGCGAATTCGATGGCGTCATTATATATCGTCGCGTAAAAGGTAATCCTTCACTTATACTTTTGTGTAAGGGAATAACTATTAATGTTTAAATCTATATCTTTACTGACGTTAATAACGTCGTTAACGGTAATGATGGTAAGGATGCGACAACGTCGTTTTTTCCCTTTAATAATAAATAAATGCCCCTGGGCTGGACTAGCGCGTCCGGCTATAATATAATACATTATACAGTAATTTTATTACCTTTTATGAAACAATCGTTTAAAGTCATAAGCGTAATATAAGATGTAAAATAAAAAAGGTAATACGTTAAAATTAACGCGATATTATAAAATTAAATAGAAAGTAAAATAAAATAGGAAATCGGTATAAATAGTTGTATTTAATAAAAGTAAAATCTGTGATCGATACGAATAGACCGTTTAAATAAAGGTAAAACGTAAATCGACATAAATGGTATAAAAAGGAATGATCTAGTAGTTAAATAGCTTATTAGGATCGTAAAACCTTTTAACCTATTTTAGCAAATACTATAATTATCTATATAAATATTTTTAAAGCTTCGTTTAACGTAGTTTCGGTTATCGTATTTGTTGGGTTAGAGTTTCCGTTAATTTACCTTATTTTTCATTTAATAGTATGTATACGATTTACGTGAAGCTATAATATCAATTATCAAACGCTTTTTATTTTTAGTATTTAATTTAACGACGTATTCTTAAAACGAAAAGAAGTTAATATATACAATAAGAGGGATAAGGAGTAAACTAAGGTTAAAAATAATTATTCGAACTGTTATCATTATAGTAATACCCGAAACGAAGCCTTAAATTATATTATAGATTTCGGATGCCGGGATATTTCACGTAACCCTTTTACACTTGGTAAAGCTTTAATAAATCATATTTCATGGAAATGTGAAGCCCTTTCTGACAAGTATTTCGTTACCGAAAACTAGGAAGAAACCGATTAATAAATTATAGTCGTTATTATTAACTAAAAAAGAGTTGAGAAAAAAAAAGCTTCATAATACGTATATTTAATAATACAAATTATGAACCGTGTTTAAAACTATATATTTGTTAAGAAAGACGTTTATTAAACGCCTCATATATATCGTTTGTTAATTTGGTTTAGTATTATATGACGAAAAAAAGATTAAATACTAGTTTTAATTGTGTTATAAAGGTAACCTAAACGCCGAGTATACGTTAACATTATATTCGTCGGTTCGTTTTACGTTATTTAAAGTAACTACAGTAACTTTATTCAATTGCTCCTTTTATGTAAGGTTTAAAGTATTTTTTCAAATGGTAATTTTAAAACCATTAAACTAGATTATATTATTTTCATTAAAAACGTTTAGGTTTAACTTTTGAATCGGGTTTTAAAAGATTCCTCTTTTTAGATCAGAAAACCGAAAAGTAACATAACGCTAAAATTTCGTCCATCTATATAGCCGTTAATATAGAGCCCTTTAAATAGGTTATTAATATTGATAAATATCAATTAAAGGTAGAGCTTGTTATTTCGAGTCGTTCCTTATAGTGTTTTGGGTAAGTATTATACTAGTAAACACCCGTTTCGGCTAAGCCGTAAAATGGTTCTATGATACGTTAAATAGTATCGGGTAGGTGGTATTACCTAACTTCCTTAGGCACATCGGCGTAAATACGTCGTTTTAGCCGTTTTTCGGATTAGGTATGAGCTTACATTATATTTCGAAGTTTTATATACAAGTTATATCAATTATGAAGAAAGATAGCGAACATAAGAATTAAACGATAGTTAGCCTGTTATAATGTGAGTAATTAGGTTATAATATCTTTTTTGCCTTCGTTGTTGTAACTCTTTACAACTAAACAGGTCTTTTCGTAAGTTTTTACGGCTTTATCCTTAACTTTATAAATAAGACAGGTTGGAAAAATCCTATAAGCGCCGTAAATGGCTAAGTTTAATCGTTTAAAGCGAAATACATCTTAGTTGATAAGGGTTAAGATTTCCGTTTAGGGAAATTATACGAATAAGGCATCTAAGATAGTAATAATACCTTCATAGTGAAGCTTTAGGCTAAGCTCGTGGTTTGTTATTTTTTATATATAATAAAGAAGTCCGTGGTAAAGTTTATAGGGAGTTTTTTTGATTTTTAAACTAAAGAAACGTCCTCGACGTCGAGGTTTTGGCGGATTGAATACAAAATATCCGGTTTGACTTAGCTCAATCGGGTTATCTTCGTGTCTTAGGGGTAAGGCTGAAGTTAATTTCGGTTTAAATTCGTCTTTTAGAATAACGTGTTATAGGCGGTTTTGTTCGTTCTACGATTTCGGGCCGTCTTTTTTCACCTTTCTTTTGTATTTTCGTATCATTATCTAGTGTAAAGGACTTATTTTGTTTAGTAAGTTAACGAACATATTATAGCTTTTCAATCCGTCAATCATTTAAAAGCTAAATTATTTATCCATTATTATTGAAACGAAAACCTTAAATTATAATAATAGGTTTAGTACGTTCGTTTTATGTGGGCCGTTTCTTATAAATAACGCTTTTAACACATTATTTTTTATCTATAACAAACGTAAAGCCGTTATTATCTTAGCTATAATATTAGCCGTTTATACTGTAAATAGTAATAAGGCAAAATTAATATGGATCCTCGGGTAAATATTAAAGATAAGGAGTGTAAGGATAAGCCTACTTAGGTTAAAAGTATTATTAACGGCGTTAACCGTTATTTAAAGGTTAGATTCCTTAAAATTAACACCTATTAATTCTTTCAATAAAATTATATACGCTTTTTAATGGTTCATAGTATCGTTTACACTTTTCAATACCCTATAAGGCTTTTACTGGGATTTGCTTGTACTCGTTACCGGTTATCCAAGTTTTTGTACGTTACTCAATGAAATGAAAACTCGTACTAACGTCGTACGTAATCTAATTTAAAGGTCAAAAGTAAAAGTTTTACTAATAATTAACTAAAGATTTTTAATAATTTATAGTAAAATAGTTTCATATAAACTTAGTGGCCTGAAATAATGTAATCGTATCGAGAACGTAGACGACTAGTTGGCTGTTAAAATATATAATATTAATAATCACTTTGTAATTAAAGTTCATATCGTTTTAAATGAGGAATTTCAACCGTTGTGAGGCTTATAAATAAAGATAATATTTATAACAAAACTTTTCGATAACCTCGAGTACGTCCTTTTTTATATTTATATGGCCTGAGGCGTAAAGCAGACGTAAAAGACGTTTTGTAATTAGGTATTCGAATTTTCGGTATAAAGCTTATAATTTTAACTAATTTAAATAAATAGCTTTAATTATACGTGTTTTCAGGAAAAACTATAGATAGTCGAACTTAAGTTTAAACAATACGAATACGCTATGTAAGGCGCGTACAAGTTAATTGATCGTATTCCAAACCTTAATTTTAAACTTATTTATATTAACACATATAAGTGGAAATAATGTTTTAGAATCCATTACGTAAAACTTAATCGGTTCGAAACGCGTATTTACAACGACTGTTCCGAACGATGTTACCTTGCATTTATTAAATAAAGCCTTTCGGTATTTTTCCGTTAGGTTTAACCGAAACTTCGGAAATTTCGCCGTAAGTATGTCGAATTGTCGCTTCCCGGCCGTCGAAATTTCGATTATACTAATATTAGGCATAATTCCTGAAAACCTGGTGTCGTATTCGTTCAAAAAGGTAAATTACGATGTTACATCAACGTTAAGAACTTTATTTACGTAATTTAAACCTATAATATATAAAAAGGAGGTACTTATAAGCCGGTAAAGATATGTTAAGCGTTTTCATCATTGCAAGCTCACAGGTAGGCATTGTTTTATTTAATGTCGTTTTCTCCGGATATATTTTCGTAAAGGTATACGTCAAGTCCATTATCTGTACCTTTGTATTCGGTTATGTATATTATAAAATTAGCTTTTATCCGATCTTTAAAATGACGTTCAACCTAAAATTGTCGTTTCATCTGAATTTACTCGTAAACGGAGTAGTTTTTAAATCAGCAGCCGACTTTACCGTATACGATATATCGCTTTTACAAATCTATAAGGCGCTATATGTTTTCCCGTAAGTATTACTATATTTCTGGTACGTTTCTTCCATTTCCAAACGATCATCCCTATGTCTTACTACCAGGGCTTCCTCCCTAATACCTATACTTTAGGCGTTCGTTTTATTTCACGTAACCCTTAAATTTTCGGTTTAAAATATAATAAATTATTTCAAGAAAGTTTGTTTTAGTAATTTAGGCTTCGTCTTTAGTTTTATTAGTTACGAATACTAATAGAAGGTCTGCTCATCAGTGTATAAAGATCTCTAATAATATTATAAGGCTTATACAAAAGGCCTCCAAGTCTTTTTCCGATTTAAAAAATATAAGGTCGAAATCTGGGTTTTTACGGCAGGCTTTTATTATTATTTAAATAAACAGTTTGTTGCCCTTGTATTCCGGTCCGAAGGTTACTTAACATTTCCGAAACTTCGTTAATAGGGCGGTAAGGATGTCTTATAAGTTTTTATCGGCGTTTTCATATTGGTTTTTTACGGATTTTGAAGTCAAACCGGTTTAGTCTCTATCGTAAATCTTATGGCTTATTTCGGTATTAAAATGAGATTTCAGTCGGTTATAACACTTTATAAATGTATCCATTTTCGTAAAGTAGTATATGTACTATGTTTTAGCTTGTCCGAAAAGTATACCGGATAAAATAATATAAAATTAGGATAACTTAATATCTATTTTTTACACGTGTTAAGCATTACTCGTATTTTGTTATTAAACACGTCGTATGGTTTAACGCTATAGTTATCGTCCCTATTCTACAGCCCGACAAAGTTAGTTAACTTTATAAGGTCGCTTTTATCTGTGGGGAAGCGGTGTGGTGGGAGGTCGCGGTAAGAGTCGAAGCTAAAGGGTATCGGTTCGTACGACATATATCAGAGTTTTACGCCGCTTATTATTTCCAGGATCGGGGGTTTTCCATGTTTCGGGCGATTATCGTTTTTTAAGATAGGTTGTTCTTTGCGTTTCGGCTGAATATGCCATAGTCGATCGGGTTATTTTACGTATTCGGGGTGTAGTTTTACCTTTACGTCGGTTTAAAGTTACGTTTCAAGGGGGCTTTCTATTTCACTCTTATTACAGATAATTGTTACGGTGCTTCCTCTTCTTTTAAAAAATCGTCTAGTTTTGTTTCTATCTTCCAATATGCGTTTAATTTTGCTAAGCTTCGTATTTCAATTTACGATAGTTTTTCAAAATACGTTTTTATAACGTCAATTGAGTGATCTTAGTGTTTTTTTAGATAACTTCCTTTTATAAACTTTCCTCCTCTTATTTCTTTTCCTTTTTATTCCGGAAATTTCATAAGCTAAGCTATTATAAACAAGGCTCTTGCAATATGACTATTGCTTCCTTCGGGTGTATTAATACCTCTGTATTTTAATTGTTTTCTTAGGACTTTTGTAATCGTATCATCCACTATTCGTTATATATTTAACATCCAGTCCGCCAAGATTTCGTTGAACTCCTCGAATAAGTCTTGTCCTTTAATTTTCCCATTATAGTAATTGAAAATAATATTTGTAACGTATATATTTGCCGTATAAGGATCCAAATCTTTCATCAAAGCCTCAATTTTATTACTCTAAAGATTAAGGTCCAAATATTTCAGGATACTATTTCGAAACGATATATGTATAAAAAGATAATCTATATATTCGTTAGCCTTAACCAGATCCATCATTGGTAGGACCATTATTTGTTTATAAAGGGTAGTTCGTATGTAATCTAAGATGGTTTGAATTTCGGGGTAACGTAGTAAATACAAAGGAAATAAGGTAATTAAAACGGTTGGAATAAAGTTTATTAACGTTTATTAACGTAAATGAATTTCAAACGATACGTAAGTAAAGCGTAACCACAAACTAGTTAAACGTTTTAAATTGGTTTTATTGACGTTAATAACGTTATATAAACTTAATAGCTAGTAAAACTTAAAATGTTGAGGTATCAAATTTAAAATATATAGGGCGAACATAGGTAAATTGGCAGTGTAAAGGGAACGTAATTGTATAATCCGGTGTTTAATGGTCGATTCGTATTGGCGTGCAGTAGAAGAAATTAATAGGGGGATCGGTCGGTTATTTTGTATGTAACCGATGTTACTAAGGTGGTCGGTTTGGTTATTTGTATATAATCGATTTTAGTAAAGCGATCGGTATGGGTTGTAGAAAATCGGATGGGTCTTAGCGAAGGTTTTCGAAACTTGGAGTTTTTAGCTTACGTGGATCGATACATAATAGGACGCCTTTTAAAAAAAAGCCCGGTTACTCGTTTAAAGCGCCAATGCTAGTTGACGGTTGACGAAACGGAGCTAATTTTCTCAAAGTTACTCCGAATCTTATAGTTTTATAACACTTAGGGTTTTTTGGTGCTCCTATATAATTCCATACTCCTGTATGGTTTTTATAAGGCGCAGTATGAAAGTACAGGCAGTTATGACCGCTATAATATCCCGCTATAGGTATTTAACGTATATTTGTCTATTTTTTTCTAGGCTATCTGTAGTCGACCGAGTCGGCTACTAATTGGTATCGGTAAAGTCCTAAGCCTATAATATTCACGTAAACATAAGGTCTTTGAAGAGTAATTAGAATGATTGATGTTATAGTATAAAAAAAGATAATTAAAGAAGAAGTATCCAGAGATGTACGCCACAGGTAAGGGCTTATAAATCCTCCACCTAGAGCGTATCACTCTGGAATACTCCTTCTAGACCGATTCACGTATTGCCGTCGGTTTGAAATACCCATTCAAGACCGATCCACACATTGCCGTCGGTCTGAAATAACCATTATAGACCGATCCATGTATGATGCACTTTGCGTTTTGTAAGAGTGCAGCCTGCAGCGTGACACGTTACCGTGCACCCTGCAGGAGTGCACCCTGCAATACAGTGCACTGCTACTTGACCTATGTATACTATCTATCAGGGTATATAGTAATATCAACAGTAGGTTACCTACCAAGATGGTTCTAAGATATTTACATGTGTAGATGACATATGGTATCTTATATTCCGATATACCATAGTTTAATTATGCTTTTGTAGTATTTTCTGAAAAAATATACTATGCTAAATAGTTGTGACTGGTATGGTCTCACGTTATTTTCATATATACTTTAGCTTAATTTATAATAACATAACGTCCAAATCTTTTTTACAACTTTTATCTATTTGGAGGAATAGTAGTCAAGTAGGTTTTACATAATGTAAACGTAATTTGTTGTATTAGTACTTTTGTAAAGCAATTAAACACTTTTTTCTTGGCTTATACATATAATCTTTATAGCCTAGGTGTTGTGTATTTTCATTCTACGAATATCATTTACTACTCGGCCAACTTTACAGTTTACTTTTAGTAAATAAGTTTTCGGTGCCTATAATAATGAAGATAAATAGGCGAAACAGGAAATTATATGGTGTAAAAATCCCATTATATCTAAGTGAGTTTCAAACAATTTAAGGGGTATGGGAAATGAGATTTTTTGAAAGACTTCAGTACGTTTCGCGGTATTAGACATATTAAATCCATTCATAGAGAACCTTGGTAGTTCAATAGATTAAAACCTTTTATGTAATTGATTTAGAGAAAGTGAAATTCTAAATTTAGTTAATATGGTTATGATTAAAGCGGGATGATTTTCATTTCTTTTTCTATTGTTTTACAAAATGATCATGTTTTAGATGAATATTTGGTCAAATATTTGATAAGATATGAAGGTACGATTTAGAAATTTTGAAGTAAAAAATAGGCCATTTTTGAATTTTATAAAGGTTATTTTACCACGTTTAAGGCTCTTGTAAATAACGAAAAGGAAAAAAATTGAAACTTGGGATATATAATAAGTTAGAGAAGTAATTTGATGGTTTTCAAAAGAGAAATCTATTCAATATCATTTAACAAGTTAATCATATTTTACGTAGAAACAAAGAATATTTTTCGTTTATACGATATTTGTTATAGGGTTTAAGATCTATTATGATACGTCTTGTTGATATCACATAATTTGTTCCATTTAAAGAATATTGATAAGGTTAAAGGCTATACGTCGTTAATATATTTGATACTGTCTTGTACATATTAATTGTTTAATCATTGATAGAGAAAAGTTTCGTTTCGTCGCAACATTAGGTGAAGATAACGGTTTATCTCTATGTTTTGTCTATATTTAATAAAGTGCATATTCATTATTTATTTTACTGGTTGATCAAAGGTTTTCGAATCATATTATACGTCGGTAAATGTATTGTAAATCTTGGCTAATTTATATGTATTGGAAACGTTAGTGGGATCAATATTTACCTTATATTTGATTTTTAGAATGTGAGTGTTATTCGGAGTTTTAATGCCGAATGAGGTTAGGAACTTTTTAAAGCAAGGTTTGTTATATTATTCTTTAAGGATTGTGTTACGCGTATTTTACATTTAGGAATTATATCGAGGAATCAAATATTCGATTGCTGGTTAACGAAAGTTTCTGAGAGAGGTGGGAATTGTATCATGTTTTTTGTAATTTTAATAATGTAAAAAATAAATTTGAATTATTATTTTATAGGTAAATTGTTAGAAACTATTGACACCGTTTCGGTAATGGTCATGAATTTACGTCATGCTAACTAAGCGTGTTTCGAGTTAGTTAAACAACCCCAAAGGTTATATTTTCCATCTTTGCAGTCGATGTTAGCATTTTACCTGCTTTTTTACAATTTTTCAGGAAATAATGATATCCATACATTGTGTAATAGTGTCTAAGCGCGTAGATTTGGAGATAGTAATTAATGTTTTAGTAAAATTACGAATATAAATAATATAAAGTCTGATAATATTCATAATAGCGTTTGGTATATACAAATATTGCGTGGTAAATATAGAACAACGTCCTTTAAAAGGTTTAGTGTATTCTATTGGAAGATGAACGGTTTATTTAAACAAAATAACGTATATAGAAGCTTTGGTAAGTATTTTAACAATTATTAAAGTCGTTAATATTTCAATACGGTGAAACTTATTTCGAAATATATATTTTTGAAGTGAACAATATTTTGAGACATAAAATTTTAATTATAGAAGGTTTGAACCAGTAATTTAAAAGTGCGGAACTTGTATCAAAACGATGAATAATATATATATCTTTGCGAGTTTTTTGAAAATGTTAGGTAAGCTGTTCGAATTATATTTATAAATTAGGAACAATTAACGAGCTTTAGTGGTAAGTTTCAATAGGGTTTTCCGATTTCTGATATGGTTTTACCTAGCGAAACGTCGGTTTTAACTTAATTAGAAAAGTATTTATCAAATTACAACATAACTACAAGATTTTAATTGATACTTATAGTAAGATAAAAAGTATAGTTTAGACTGGATAAAGTGGTACGAATGGTTATTTAGAGGAAGAAGAAGCCTCTTATAGATATAGTTTCCTCTTCATAGATCGGTTAAACCACAATAATTTCCAAGTTTTACGTAAAGTTAGCGATATCATTGGGGCTAGAAGCTGGTTTTTCGTTTATTTACGTAGTTCTCCATGTTATGGCCAGCGAGAATAAGGTTTTTATCTGCCAGAAACCTTGAATATATTTGAATAAAGTATTGTACGACTTACAGAATTCACCATAGCACATGTAGGATCACTTTCTCAGAGGAGTAACGGTCACCATCATTAAGACCACTTCACCTACTTGAAAGGGTAAAAATGATTGTTCGGATTTACTTTGGTTAAAATAGTTAGTATTCTTTTTATCCGATTGAATATTATACAAGTTTATCTTTACGCTGCGTGTAACGATTATTATCGCTTTCGTGGCGGCGACATTTACATTTTCCACGGCAATTATTATCGCGACTTTTGTGGTCGTGATCCTCGCACTTATTGCGAGGCTTACGTCTCTTTTGGTCGCTATTTTCGCTAATATCGCAAATATTGCATCTTTCATAGTTACGTCGATAATCGCCTTTACCTGAGTTAATATTATACCTTTTTTTATCCTTATACAACTTACTTTTTTATATTAAGTTGGCTTTTGTAATTGTTGTGAGTTGTACATTTTACGGTTATTTTTTGAAAATGCGTTTTTCATATGGGTATTGGTGGTTAGGAATGACTAGTAGGATTGTTTTGGATTTTTCAATTTGGTATATATATTTTCGTATTATTTGTATACGGTTTGGAAAAACGCATATTGTGCTAAATATTTAGGTTAAGTGAAATTTATATATTGCTTAGGATATCATATGAGTTCGTATTATGATGATCGAAAATACCTATAATTTGTATATAACCAAATTTGATTTGAATATCTGTGTGTAAGTTATAGTTATAATTTATTAACTTTGTAAATTAAATGTCAATTTGTTGAATTTCTTCTCGTGTCAACCCTAGTGTTAATAGGGCTTTAGACGTTGTAACGTTATCGGTTCGATTGATCGAAGTAACAGTAGTATTACATGGTCAAGTGGTGAATGTATTGTTTTAGGTTTAGCAGACCGCTACCTGGTTTGCATTGTAATTTGTATAGCCAATTGCCTAGCTCGTGCCCTAGTGTGAAGTATAGATTACTGTACTCGACTTACACCCAATATACAAGCCCACACAGAATAATACACTTAACTTGAAATTTATATAGGTAAATTTACTATAAGTAAAGTTAGCCTATTACACTGTATATAGTACTATTCAAATACTGACGGATTTTTAGTTTGTACGCGTACGTTAGTATGGTTAACCAATCTTTTCTGGTAAGTGCTAAACTAAGATCTTGTTAACTAGCCAGACCCTTGTTAATTTCAATCGATCTCCCTATTGAAATTCTCTCATTTTCATTCAAAGTAACTCCAATTGCTGTTATTTGCCTTATGGCTCCGAGGTTCAACTTTATCGACTCCTATAAAAAGTTATTCCGCTACAGGCCTTTGTAAGCTCCTATTTTAGCTGTGCCAATCAAATATTTTGCTATCGTTAGTTCTTCCACTTTCCTAGTAGTCTTCCAATTTTCTAGTACATTTTTAACCGCCATTACTTAATTTCAGCTTGTTGGGCTGTCTATTAACGTCGCTTTTTATGCGTATAGTTAGCCTGTTACTGTCTACAAACCTCTTCAGGGCCTTATTTGGCGACCCCTTCGTTGTAGCATTAACAGGATTATCTTTGCCGTTAAATTATTGGAACTCCTTAATCTCTATTTATTTATAGGCTCTACAAAGTGTTATTACGTTGATTATCAAGCCTTTTATACTAGTGGTTCCAAGTTTCGCAAGGTATTCGAACAAACTCTTTAAATCGTTATAAATTACCACCAGAATAGGAGGAATCTTTAGCTACCTAGTAATGAATTTAAATGTTTCCCATAGTATTATTCTAACGTTAAATTTCATTATCATGCCGCTGACCTTTCAGGCTAATACGTCTCGTATAATCCTTTCATACTTAATAAAAGTTAAGAGGATAAAACTACCAATAATATTATACTAGTTTTCCCGCATATTTTCATTAATGAGGATTATTAGAAAGCCGATTTGTAAAAAGATATCGGTGTTATTTGTAAAAAACCTATCTGTGACAATTATTAACTTAGTATTCGATAAGTTGATTGGAACTATATTAATTTTTCGGTCCAAATTTTATATTTTCTATTCGAGCTTTTCATTTAGCCGGTTAAAGTCTTTATTCATTGAACTCTAGGTTTACACTGAAATGCAAAAGTTGTAAACGACCTTCGGTTAACATAGGGTAACAATATAGTTACCATGGGTACGTTATTCCAGGTAACGTTAGATCTTGGCCACGTTAGTCTTGTTGATTATAGCCAGATTAGTGCCCTAACCCTTTTGGCGAAAACTAAGGCTGTAGATATTACTATATACCCCTACAGCTAGTATGCATAAGCCAGGTGGCAGTGCACTATATTGTAAGGTGCACTCCTGCAGAGTGCACGATAACGTGTTACGTTGCAGGCTGCACTCTTGCAAGGTGCAAAGTGCATCATGCGTGGCGCGGTCTAGACGGGGTATTTCAGAGTGTGTGGCAAAAGGGCCACTACCCGGATGAGAGGTTTATAACCTCCCATCCGTGGCGTTCATTCTTTAAAATGCTTCTTTCTAATCTATCATCTATATTTACTACTACAATACTAATTTTTACGGTTACTCTTCTACTCTTTTATATTTAATTAAATCATGCAAAAACCTTAACAATACTAATCAGTAGCCGATTCGGTCGAATATAAATAACATAGGGAAAAAAAAACATATATAAGTTAAATACCTTTAATGAGATACTATAACAGTCCTAACTGTTAGTGCTTTAATATTACGTTTTTATAAGAATCACATAGTATATGTACAAAGGCTGTAAAAGTAGATTAACTTTAAAAAGAACAACTTTAATACGATATTATTAAGTCTTATTTAGCGCTTTATCTACTAAAAGTCTCATTACGCTAATATTAACTCTTATTTGACGTTTTAACGTACTCGGGTACTTTTTGGAGAACGTTCTATTACGTATTAGGCCAAGTGAGTTAAAAACAACCAAATTTCTAAACCCTTCGTTGGGACCTATCCGATTTGAACGCAGTATCTAAACCGTTCATGAAACCCAAGAGCGGTTACGAAATCAAGATTCAAACCGCTTACGAAGTCCAAAAGCGGTTACAGAAGCAAGATTAACACCGCTTACGAAACCTAAAAGAGGTTACGAATATAATACACAAACCACTCACAACCACTAGGAGCGGCTACAACACAACAATCCGAACCGCTCAATAATTACAAATCAGGTTTTAAAACACAGGATTACACTATAGATCTCCCCATGTCTACATTTTTCCACTTTTCCCTCTCATATTTACTTTATCCACTCCTTTATATTCGCCTTATACCACGTATTTCAATTTTAATATTCGTAACGTTTAAGTTTTTCTAACGGCTTACCTGGTATAACGTTCATAAACGTCAATAGAACTAATTTAAAACGCCTAACTATCCTATAATTACACTTCGTTTACGTGTTCTTTGAACTTTATTTTTATTTGTAAGTGTTAGTAGCCTTATTTCAACTGTTTCGTTTACTTTATTTACTTCATATTTACCGTTTATACGCTTTTTCTTTATTGGAACGTACTCGAATCCCAGCTACAGCACCAAACCAACAATTTTCGCAGCTTCAACATTGCCGGTATATATAAGAATTAACATCCACAACCGTATTGAAACACCTACAACTGTAGCCTCAATACCAATAACGCCGGAAAAAGCTAACGGTTACTTCGACCTTGTGGTTGAAAATATAGGAATCAAGAAGGTTATAATATACGAAATAAACTTAGGTCTTTGGAATAATATTATTAATATACCAATTAAGAAATTAATTCTATACACAGAAAACATGCATATCTTGGCCGTAATCTTTCGTTATTAGAACAAGAAACCTAATGACCTGATATATTGGATAATTTCCACTAAAGAGTTTCGAATTAGACGTTAGATATATAGAAAATAATGAATTCCTCCGTTATAAAAGCCTTACGAATTCAATTACGAAGTGGATGCATGAACACCTTAAAAGGTAAGAATAACCGCCTTACAGAAGTCTTATTCGAAATAACATAGCTTATCGACATAATAAATTAAGAGGATAAAAATGTATACCAAACGAAATTTGTAAAAGGATATTATCTAACGGAATATAAAAAACAAACAGGAAAGAATATACGAATAAAACGGCGAAATGAGCATAAGATACGAATATAAGGCGTGGAATAACCCAATACTATACCTATATCATAAATTAGAAATAAGGATCTCGAGAAAGAAAAAAACGGCTATAATTATTATCTACCATACGAGTACAACATACCCCCATACCAATACATACTGTAAAATAAAACCAGAAAGTAAATTACTTCCTAAACACGATTAATACCCTGTTAAGCCATAACAAAAGCGGACTAAATACCGAGAATAACCCGTTCCAAAAAACGATAAACGGTATAAGATGCTAATACGTACCTTATAAACCATTTCCTACCAACTACGACCCTTACCGTAACCTTTTACTGCACTGCTATCCCACTAATAGGAACGACCCTATAAAATTTACCAACTTCGTTAACCTTGGAGATAAAGACGAGAACTATAGCGATGAATCGTATGATATACTAGATAACAAAATACATATAATGTTTAATACATATAAAAGGCTAAATATTGAACCGTTCCAGTTTAACGTTATTTTACCCGGAAAATTATTGAGGCAAGCTAAGGAATAGTATATATACCACTTTACTCAGGTAAATAAATTAATTGAATATTATGACCGCCTAAAATCACATTTTGATATAAAAATCAATTACGAATTTTACGATAGAAATTAAATTAATATAACCTGAGAATCGTTAAAATATCAGCGAAAAAACATTAATAAAAACCTATAACATATACTTACTACCTTATTAGCTAAGTTCCAGAAATTCAAGGCAACCTCTCAACCGAAATTATAAAGTAATAAGCTATTTTTTTAAATGATACCAAAAACATACCGCAAAAACCTAAATTTCGACCTTACACTATTTAAAACCAAAAAAAAACTTAAAAGCTTGTTTTACAGGTTTCAAAACATCGCTTAAGACCTTTATACGCCGATAGGTGAGCCTCGAATTAGCATTTATATGTAATGATCACACTAAATACCCGTTAGTAAATAGAAGATATCAGAGGGTTTATATTAGCAGTAAGGTAGCAGAGGTAATAAAGGTGCAATATTAAGATGTATTTTCGTGCTGTAGAATAATCACCAGCCGTTAGGCTATTCAGGTGTGTAGACTGAATACTTAGATTGACAACTGAAGAGCTATGGAAGAAATACTATCTGTGTGGTGATGACTATATCCTTATATTCTATGGCATTCATACTATCTTTAGTACTAGATAGCTCGGATAGCAAGATATCCAAAATATCCTATGCGTTCGTACGTTAATCCTAACCCTGGGTTTCTGACATAAGAGATATTCCCGGCCTAATATGTTGGACATCAAGCTTCTAATAGCGCAGCTGGTCGCTGGCCTGTTCCATAACCTGCAGTTGGTTCTTGGATCATAATATTATAGTCGACAAGATTAAAGGCGAGGGCTAAATTACCAAAGTAAACCTCGCCGAAACCATTTGATACGTTTTGGATCGAAAATTCTAGGTAAACCTAAAATAAAAAAAAACTTTTAAAGTATAGGTACTAAAAAGGGAACCCTAATAATAAAAAGCAAAGATTATCGCACAGGAATAAGCGAAACGCAACGCAGCTATAATAATATTTACGAAAAGGTAAACGAAGCTTTATGGGTTTGCAAAAGCTTAAAATTGTATACAGAAAAATCGGCTACTAGTTTACTAATCATCTAGCTTACGAACAGATTCGGACCAAACGATAGTTCTAAGCCGATTACGTATTTAAAAACGGAAAAAAGCCAATTTTACAATATATATAACCGAATTAAAAGGCGTAGATAATAAACTTAACGCTTACTTTTATAAATACACTTCCGGGGAAAAAGATTTTAAAGGTAATGATACTTATTTGATATCCTAAGACGATGATACCACCCAGAGTATTTTTTACAGGACTATATGACGCCTCTTTCCTATATATTACAGGCTTAGATTACGTAGATATAATGTTAAACGTCTATATAGCGTTACAATATACACTTTTAAAATAGATGCAACAACCGATTTCAAGGTATTGTATCTAATACCAGTATGAGTAAAATATTAACAACTGGAAAATTACAATTTAACGCGCTCGTAACGAAGTTCCCAAAGTTTTAACTAAATTGAATAAGAAAACACCGAAAGAGTTTATTTAACAAAAGAAAAACGTCCTTATTTAGGACGGTCATTGTAAATACGCGATTCGAACCGGTTGAGAGTTACGTAAAAAATTTTAAAATATCATTTGTGTTTTTATTAGCTAATATAAATAAGCTCGGGATTAAGGTTCGGAATACGACTAACCAACTTATTCGCGCTTCGAATAGTGTATCCGTACCGCTTCAGCTGAAGTTTGGCCACTTATAGTTTTTCCCCGAAACACGTAAGATTAAGGCTATTTACTTAAAATAACCGGAATTACGAATACTACACCGCCGATTCGGATACCCGGTTATAAAACGCCTTTTACGACTACTTCATGTTGTAGGCTATACATATATAAGAAAGGACGTATTTAAAGCTATCGAAAAGTTTTACCATAAGTACTAGTTATGCTTACAAGCCCCACGACAGTTTAAGTTCCGCCTTTAAAACGACGTGAACTTGAACTATGAGGTAATTATTAATATCATTGTTGGAATAGCAGTTAAATGTAGTACATTTAAGTTAACTTTACTTGCAGTAAATTTGATTGTATGTGCTGCAAATTGACTGTAGTTTGTGGGATTTGAATACACTGCACCTCAAGTGCAGTGCGGTAGGTGCCCACTTCAAAGTGGAGCACAGACCAAAGCATCTGGTCATACAAATTAGTGTGCAGACCAGCTAGCGGCCTGCCAAACTTAGAACTTACATCTCAATCAACAATATCAACGCAGCACTAGTTACTTAAACCACAGTGATTCGAATCGACTACGTTGCAACGATAAAGGCCTATCAATACTAATCAGTGCTTATTAAGTTAAGCACAGATTTGTTAAGTAAAAGAAGAAACTACTTTCTGGTTACACTCTATGTCAAACGACGGCTAGGGTGAAGGAAAGATTCTTACGAAGAGTCTCTACTACTACATAGGTTTTGAAAGCAGTAAATAGAAAAAAAAATTAGGCTACATCGAGTTTTACGGTAGACTAAAAGTAACGACGGTATCGTTATCGAAAACACCAAAAAAATCTTTACCAAAAATATTTCTTAAAGACGCTAGGATTATCTGTTAAAAGTCTTAAAGTTTGGCAAGTTAGAAAACTGCTAGGTTAGTATTACTACGGGTTTTATTACTATAAAAAAACAACTAAGTTCCACGGCTAAAACAATAAATAACCTTCGTCCTTTACCATCAAAAACGACCTTTGACCTTATCTTTTACACCAAATTTTTGCCCCTTCTTTACTATTTTCACTCCCCTACACCAATTCAATAGTTAAGTTAGCTGCTTTGAGCGAAAACACCAAGAATCGCCAAGTCGCGCCGAGAAAGTTACGTTCCGCGACCTTACAACAAATATACCAAGTTACTACGCCTAAAGATTACTAAGTACCTCGCCCAACACGTCTTCCACATCCTTTATAAGCCAAACTATCAGGATAACTCCTAGTCAGGCATTTATAGAGAAAGTTAAAGCCTTCAGATAAGTTTTTACCAAGTTCTACGACGACAACTTATAGAAATTGGACGTTGATGAAGACTTAACAGAAAAACACCTTACCAACTTCGTTGTTTACTAAATCGTCAAGCAAAACGGCGGCGGAGAACTCGACCGTGGTAACCGTGTGTTCCGTAAATATTGTAAGTTATTCGACTACTAGACTATTAATATGTGAAAAAAAATTTAAAAAATTATTAAGTTTAAGTTAAAGGAAGAATTTGAATGCCAAGGGATTTACGTATATGAAAAGAGTTCCATTAGGCTGGTAAAGACTTTATTTAACCTAGCCTAGATTAAAGAATACCTTTATGATCCTCAACCTAAAGGAAAAGGCGTTAAAAAACCTTAATGCCTTCATACGCGATCAAGGGGACCTTTACTTTACCTTCAGCTAAGTCAAGCCTCTTTACATGCTGGCGATAAGGAACCTATTAACCTGTTCGATAATCTAACACCCCTACGTAACAGCGCGAAATACGCCCTTAGCGGCGGCAAAACACGTAAAACAACAGCTGCCTACGCAGCTAGAGGTATTCGTATTAACGCCCTACATTAGTCAATTGAACACAATCCTCGATGGACCCCTCAACACCCAAAGGAATATCACTTAGTCCCCCTCGACGGAAACACTTAAGCCCACTTCTCCCAAGCTCCTCAACACGTCTAGTTTTAACAGCCAAATTAAGGGTAAACCGGCTTTACGCACGAGCCTACTGTGGGCACAACTACTGGCTTTTCCCCTCCAAACTTAGCCAAAGGTAACTATCTAACCCATTAATACCAATAACAACCTTAGTCTTTTCTCCAACTAAGAGATATAAAAGGTCCCTACGACCAGTATATTATCCTTCCCCCTCGATGCTTTCCCATAGTGGATACGAATTATACGGCAACCACCACGTTTCTTAAAATTTGAAAAAGAAAGGAAAATTATAACAGTAAGCCTTACAACCTCCTCGATGTCAAGTTACGCCTATTTTTAAATATCTGCCGCCAAATAAGGGTTAAGTTGCCAGGTTTTCTATCGCTATTTCTCGGTATCCTTACCAGTTAAGTCGAGAATCACTACCTTCGGTACCTAACTAATCATTCCCCCGTCCGCGAAATCTATAATGGCTTAAAAAGCCACTTCGAACACGATATCAATTTTACCTAATACCACACGACTAGAATATTATTAAATAATCCTACATACTAAATCATAAGAAATGGTCGGAAAGAAAAATGCATCTCCTTAATCAGATACTTAATAGACTGATACATTACAAATAAGTAATAAAGAATATAGAAACGGACGAAAGCACTTTAAATTAATAGGTCCAGCAAATAGTTACGGGTTACATAAAGTTTAAATACGCCTTTCAGTGCCTTAATACTACTTAAAAAGGGGGTTTTTTTTTTTTAGCTAATTACGTTCCTCATTAACGACCGTAACTGCTAGAGTTTCCGGCTCGACTAGTATATAACCTTGAGCTTTGAAGTTTAATAACCAGGGAAAAAACTCTCTTTATTCGTACTATATTAATCGACGGTACGAAAGGCCTGACCAGTATAGACAACGAAAGTTCTGGACCTCTACCTACGGAAAAAGGTATTACTTTTCCCCAAGGTCTTCAAACCAGCTAAGCAAGTTTATATTAATCGCTACGACATATTGAATTTACGGCAAACAAGGCTATTATTTAATACGCTAAACTGTGGCCGAACGCAAAACAAAACAGATAATATATTATATGCAATTCCTTTTTACCTTTCAGTGTAATTACATCGAACAAGTTATATAGTTTAAAGGAAGGGAAAAAAAAGAGGAGGAAAACAAGCTAATGGCTATCGGTTAGCACGAAGATACTGGTATTGGCGCCGGCCATAGCCTAAAAGCAATGTAATAACTAGCCGACTACACCTTTTTGTACCGACTTATAGATAAAAACCCCTATTGCCGACATGACGATAAAGACCTTGACTTTATACACCTCTTTACCATTTGAAACCACTATGCTAAACAAGTTTTTTAAGGGATTATACCGGATACAACGGCGGCACGGTACTTAATAGGAGGCTTTTCGCAATACATCGCATTACGAAGGGATACTAATATTGTTACGGAACTTAACCACGCGAATGCTAGCAAAGCTAAGGTTAACTTTAGCCCTGGAAAAAAACTATCTTTACTAAGATCGACGACGGTCAAGATTTTTATTAACTCTATTGTTTTTTGTATCTTGGTATCCCCTACCACCTTCCTTTTTTACCTAAAAGATATAAAAAACCTAAGCGTTAACGTTAATATTGAAACTAACGAATTAATACAAGTTAAGGCCGGTAAGAGGTTTTCACTTAGCCTTAAGTGGAGATACCTCTGATTTTATCTTTAAGAGCCAAAAGCAGTGGTGTTAAACCTAACGGAGGCGGAACTTCATTAACTACATCGTAAGTTTAACCACCCGATAATTAACAGGTTTTATAAGGTCTTAAAAGCAATTAACCACGAGGATGTGGACATGCCAGCGCTAAAAACAGTTGAACTACTTTGCTAATACTTTTAAATACACTCCTAAGCCCCTTTGAAGTTTAAGTTTAAGTTAAAGGAAAATTAAAGCCTTAATTCGGAAATCTTCGTAAACGTGTTTTACTTAAAAGGAAAGTTAATATTACACGTTGTAAACTCCGCTATGGATTTTTATAGCGTTAATTTCTCTAAAGCTATTATGGCAAAGTAATTATAGGAAATACTACGTACTTTGTGGATCGACACGTATCTTAGCCTATTAGATGTGTTGATTTACGATATCACCAACAACTTCACTATGATAGAGTTTCAAGCTAATATAAAGTTAATGAGGATTTAGTATAAATAGGTCCTTGTTAAAGTTTACTAGAGTATTGGTAAGGTCGAAAAGGCACACGCCTTTTTACTAAGGGCTTACGATATCCTTATATTGGAAATCAGAAGCTTTATAAACCAAAAAGCACGGCTTTAAATAGCGGTAAAAGGTTTCAACAATATTATTAGTTTTAATGGGTTTTTACCAATTTTACCTATATTTAAGGACTACCCACGTATAATAGCCAAGTAGTTACCCTCGTTCAATACCTAGAAACATGCCATAGCATATAGAAAAGCCTTAAAAAGGCTAAAAAAAGGAATCGGTACGCTGTCAGGTTAATAATGCACTTAATATTAAAAACGGATCTTTAACAATAGACGTGCTATTACTCCCACTTTAAAGTAAAGTTTTTACGTGACGCGAGCCAGGTAAATGGTATAGGCCGTATAATATTTCAAATATCACCAATTTAAACTTAGTGGTTAAAACTGTTAACGGTCCCGTAACTTCTCGAGCCATATAAGTCAAGCTATACTAAAAACCCCTTAGGCCTCCTAAGTCTAATTAAAATACTAACGTCAATGACCTTCTAGCTAAGCGAATTAGTTAATATAACCCTTTGGAGCCGATTGTTGATAAGCTAATGGAACAACGACGGTGTGGATAACTATCCAAGAAGAGTATATACACTAAAAAGGAGGACGTTGATGGGGATTATAAGCCCAGAAAAGTATATATAACGGCGTAGGTATATTAAAAAGAGAAGTTTAACGGAAAACTTGCCTTGAAGTTACATGCCAAAGGCATTATTAACACATTAGGTAAGCTCTTTAAGAAAAGTAAACAAGTGGAAATTGATAGCCTCCTATTACGAGGGGTTATATAATTTGTGCCATTAATGTGATTTACAAGCTGAAACGTTACTATCTTTAAGTTGAGGATAATCTACGAAAATTAAAGGCAAAATCACGGACCGGCCGTACGAAAAACCACAACTAATCGCTCAAGAATACGGTAATAAAGGTAAAGACTAGATCTTTATTTAGTTGCATATAATCCAAAAGATTATCTCACGTTAAATCGTCGCCATTATTTCCAGTTTAACTGCTAGCGAAAAAGGTTAGTTTACGCTTAATATCCGGGACATCACGTAAACGTATACGAAATATGCTACCAATGTTTAACTAATTGTATTATTAAAGCTCCCAAAAGAACTAAGGAACAAGTTTTCGGATGATACGATGATACGTTGTATCAAACGTCTATACGGATTGGCTAAAGTAAGCGTTCACTGGTTCCTAACGTACCAAACGTACTTTAAAAATGGGCTCAAAATAAAGACTTTAACCTTTAACCCATACCTATTGATTATAAAGAGCAAAGACATTGGTATCGCAGGTATATAAATGAACGATACCCTTTCCCTCAGCGCTACTAAGTTTTTAACGGCGAAACAGCATGTTATCTCAAAATCAAGCCTTTCAAAGTGTAAACTACTTAAAACGTTAATTAAAAACATATAACATAACTTGAATAGATCTTCAATCCGTATTTATAATGTTAAGACTAAAAATGGCACGTATATTAGCTTATATAAAAAGGTTTAAACCATAAGCCTAACGATTATCGAAAATACCGACGAGGTAAAATCACAGAAATATTTTTTTTAAAAAAGCCTGTGAGGCCAATATTTCCACATTATATCAACCGGAAGTATTATACAACCTCTTCATTACAACACAAGCACAAGATCTATAAGACGAAAACTTTGATAAGTTAAACAAACGGATTTGGTGACAAATGGATTATATAGAATGAGGAATCAATATGGTTTCTGAAATTTAAAGAAGTCGAAACTAATAATCTTTGAAAACGAGTTATTTGCTAATAATACTAACTTTATTTCGCAAATCAGCTTTGTAATAATGCTTGTTGACGAGGTCAAGTCACAAAGGCTATTTAAAATTACCGGAAACCTAATATATTAAATATCTGTTAAGTGTAAACATGTAACCTGAAGCGTATTAGCCTCGAAAGTTTACAACATAATAACAAGTTTTGATATCGACATAGTAACTAAAGATATATTGAAAATTGTTACCAAATAGCTTGGACTGCTACCGATATCTGTGGTAATATATACCAACTCCCGAAGCCTCTACGAATACCTATCAAAGCTAGGTACGACTAATAAAAAACGCCTAATAATAAACTAAATAACGTTAAGGGAGGTATATGAAGCCCGGAAAATCGATAAGTTCCGGTGAATTAACGGCAAAGATAACCTCACAAATATTATAACTAAGGTCACCCCCGATAGCGCCCTTAAAAGGTTTGTAAACAGAAATACACTAACTATAAGAATTAAGGGATATGTGAATCGCCTGGCACTTGACGTAAAGGAACAAGGTTTCCCTGATAAACTAAAAGACCGCTAGGGCAACGGTAATGATGGTAACCATAGAAAAAATAGCAATGGCAGTAGTTTAAATTACTGGAAAAAGGTACTTGAGTGGTAACGTACCTAATATATACAGGTCCATGGCGAAAGATCTATACACGGGATTTGAGGAAAGGAGGTCGCGGAAGGGTAGAGTAAAAGGGCCACAAGGGGCCGTAATTGAGTTTGATTTTAGTACAGATTAATCAGAATTGACAGGGGTATAACTGGTGGATTAAAGAGTGATTTCAGAGATTACCACTAATTGATCGCAAGCCACGCTAGCATACAAGCATAAAATAAAAAGCTGCCAGTATTGAAATAGCAGTCAAATGCAATACAGTCAAGTCAACTTTACTTGCAGTTAAGTTGATTGTACGTACTGCAAATTGACTGTAATATATGGGATTTGAATACACTGCACTGCAAGTGCAGTGCAGTAAGTGCCCACTTCAAAGTGGGGCACAAGCCAAAGCGTTTGGCGATACAAATTAGTATACAGGCCAGCTAGCAATCTGCCAAACTTAGAACTTACATCTCAATCGACAATATCAATGCAGTACCAGTTACTTCGACCACAGTGATTCGAATCGACTACGTTGCAACAATAAAGGCCTACCAACAATTATATATTTAAATATCTAACCGATACTCTATGCCGTTGACGCGACAATATTGTTCAAGGCAACTAAGTTTACACGACACGTTTTTTTTACAAATTATTAAAACGCTTTGGTTAGATATTAGTTAAACGTTCATTTCAGACCTTCAGACCAAATTACTTACAACGTTAACACGGCCTTCGACTTTATGGAAGAGCGTACTAAAGCTAAAAACGCCAGCAACGAATACAAATAAATACTAGTAAAAGTACTATAGGGTATTGGTAAGAGTGAACGGTATTATGAACCGTTTAAAAGGGTATATACGGTATTATTGAAAGAATTGAAGGATACCATTTTTAAGAAGTTTATATTTTAATAATGGTTAACTCCGTTGAAAACACTTTTGGCTCGAGTAGACTAATTCGTACGCTCCTTGTTTTTGGTGTTTACCTAAGGATTTATACAAACTTTGCACTATTACTAACTATGGTACAGAGGGCGAATGTTATGGCGAAAGCTATGGTAGCGTTGCATTACTCTCGAGTTAAAAACGATGTTTCCAAAGAGTTAGACACGAGTAATAGCCCACGTTAAACTGGTCTTCTGAATCTATTATTGTAATTTGAGGTCCTAGTTTGGAAAACTGGGATGGATGAACAAACCCTAAAAATATTAACGGGTTCAAAAGCCATAATATACTTATTAATTTGCTAAACGGTACGAGTTCTTTTCGCTAAACGATAATACGAAAGTATAAAAAAAGATAAATAGAAGCGGCCTAAAACCCTAGGCCGATTAAAACCACCAACGGGATACCCCATAAAACCTCGAATCTAAATCTATCCCAGTTTTAACCCACCCCACGAACCGTACTTCTGATCTACTTTTAACAAAAGAAAGTAACCCGTTTATACTAACCCCATTAATACCTCGTCGCCAGAGTCGCCCTTTCAGCTCGAAAATTAAAAAAATTCTCCGAAACCTAAACCGTAAATTCTTTTATTATTTAAAAAGAAATGATAAACCGCGAGTTTAACCTAAATATTCTCTACAATAATTTTATTACCACCTTCAACACCCCGTTAGAGTAATTTACTTAAATATAAATTTCTAACTTAATTGATTAAGGCGTATTTCTCTTTTAATGGCTCAACTTACCAATTTTGAACGCCTATATAATTTTTCCCATTCGCCTTATACACGAGATCAATGATAAAACCGGAGAACCATATGGAAAAATCCGCCTATTTGTAAAAGATTATAACGATGACGGCAAAAAGTATATTATGACCTAGTCGCTTACCTTATAAAGGGCTAGCCATCGCTTGATTCTTATATTTGTAGCCTCTTTTAATATACCTTATAACCTATATATTAAATTTCGTAATATTACATATGCTTACATTCAATTTGAAAAGCGGCTTAAACAACGTATTTACGCCGATATACTTACAAATCTTAAACAACACCACCTACTTCAAACGATCTTACGTATTATAAAACCGCTTTACGGCTTGGCCAAAGTAGGTGTTGACTGATATAACACCTACTAAAAGTATTATAATGAGCGGTTCGAAATAACTAACTTCAATTTTTACCTGTGCCTATTAATATTAATAGCCAATTAACAGCTTTATACTAACGGATATGTAAACAGATAATACATAAGTATTATATAACGCGTCGTTTTTCGTATTCAAAGAAAAGAAACTTTTCAAGGCCAGTCTAAAAGTAAAACCCAAGACGTACCTGACGGAGGACTATATAATCGACTTTAATAACGTTACCATCACTTGAAGAAACGCCGTTCTAGGCCTTACATAAAAAGGGTAGTTTGATAAAGTTACCCTTATCATTTTAAATAACGTAAAACAGGCCGACGAATACAAATACCAACGCGTACATAGCGTTTAGGTGACTTTATTAATATAACCAAAAGCGACTTTTAATATTTTAGTTGTTGTCCAATAATAAAATACCGTGTCATAAAATACGTATAAGGCGCTTAATAAAAGCTTTATATAGAAAATATATAATCCGAAACTCGGTTTGCAGTTCATAATGTTAAATATACGTATTATAAAGCTATTTGATTTTACCACCGGTTCTTTCGCCAGTAATAACGACTGCAATTTACAAATAGGCTTCGTTTTAGTTTTCGGCAACGAAATACTGGCCCAAAACGGCGCTACGCTCCATAGAAATATTATCTATTAAAGTTTTACCAAGTGTAAGCGAGTTATAAAAAGCGTCCTAGCCTCAGAAATCTATAGCATGGTTCGATGTTTCGATTCGTGAATTACTATACCAATAACGGTCCAAATAGTTATCTCTAACCTTAGTTTATGCCTTATCCCTTTTTTTATATATACTTACTCCTTTTCGCTTTATAAATATCTTGTTAAGCTAGGTACTACGAATAATAAACGTTTAATAATCGATATTATATATTTACGCGAATTATATAAACGACGGGAAATCGAGTAAACGCAATAAATCAATAAGAAATCCAACCCAGTGGATGCAATAACTAAAGATACTTCGAATAGAGCATTGGAAACGTTAATATCGACAATCACGCTATTAATTGAAGTTCCTGGAAAGGTTGTACGAGTCTAATAAATTATTACATCACTTTTACTTATTTAAAGCGGTCTGAAACCTACTATTTACGCCGTTCCCCAAATTATACCCCAGTGCGTAACTTACACTTTCATCGTCTTTACGAATTTTCTTTTGTTTCAATCTACTATTTCGCGCCGCCTCTAATATACTATCCATCATTGTTCTACGCTCTTAGACCCTACTTGGTATTTTACTATTTTCGCTTTTCTATTCAAATCTACCATTTCACGCCGCTTCTGATATACTATTACTTTTTATTTTATATATTTCAACCCTTTTATCATTATATTTTTTATCTATATTACAATTGGTTTTTTTTTTAAAAAAAAATAACATTACTATTCAGTATATTATACTATGGCTGGGTACGCTGGTTCGACCGTAAAAGGTAGCTATTTACTATTTTTAAAAAAGGGAAAAGGCGATACCATCGCATCCCTACCATCTTCCCCATCACCCTTCCCCTTTATACTAGCGCCACCGCCATTACCGCTATCGACTTCGCTATCTGCGCCAACGAGATGGTGTCCTCGCGCTTTGGGCCGCATACTATTAGGCAAAGGTGCAGGGGGGTATTTACTCTCCTTATGGCGATACGAGATAATATCGTCGAATTCGCCTATTTAGTCTACACGTAGGCTCCGTTTTTAAGCGGTAATAACGGTTGCTGACTCTTTGGTCTGCCTACCAGAGTTTACTACTAATTATTATCGGCGTATTTTAGTTATTCGCAAACGTGGTTGTTTTCAAAAGCGTTTCGGATATGACTTTTTGAAAAGAGGGGATTTGTGGAAATCGGTTAAAACTTACCATAAAGCCGGTAGGCGCTTAACAAAGCTTTAGCAGAAGGTCCTAGAACTAATGAAACGGGGGCGCATCCGTTACTAATTCATTTGTAACGGTGGTAACGGGACGAACGACCCATGCTTTCGTAACAATCGATAATAAACTTACCTGCGGTCGTAAACGCGATATATGGCACATAAAGCGTGTTTATTAGCGACCCGAGGCTACGGACCCGGATATTCCGTTTTAACGCTTTACGCGTTAAAAAGTCTTTGTAAATTACCATAGCAATACAAAGCTTAAAGCGGCGGAAAAGGTCCGTTTCGACCTCTTCGTTTAAAGGAAAAATTAAAGGCAAATAAACGGATAAACATGGTTAATACGAACCGCAGCATAACTTCGTCAGGCTTCGCTTATAGCGTCAAAAGGTCCCCGCAGGTAAAGAGGTTTTTACTCGCGGGGAGAGGGTAAAGTTTATAACCTTAGAAGCCCTTCGCTTCTCTCCCTGAATTCTGGGGGGAAAGGGGGAGGAAAATAAAAAATGGTAATGGGTAACGGCTTAGGCGGCGACGACGTCGGTGGAAAGCGAAGCTGGGGGTAAGGCGGTTATGGAAAAAATATTACCTAATGAAGGCGGGATATTAATAGTGGTAGTGGTATTAGCGGTAATAGCGATGGCGGCAGCGGCGGCCACAGCGGCGCGGCGGCGTTTACGCGCCAAACGGCGCCTTATAAATTTGTTTTTACACGGTATCCATTTAAAGATAGGGTTGGTATATGAGTATTAGTCGAGTAACCTATTTATTGGAATGGTTTGGATTAGTTAATTAAAATAATCGTTAAATTAAGTTAAGATAAGAACTTGTATTAACTTCAGGTACGCGCCTTTAAAATGAAAAAAAAAAAAAAAAAAAAAAAAAAAAAGGTTTTTGTTGGAATAACAGTCAAATGTAGTACAGTCAAGTCAACTTTACTGCAAGAAAAATTGATTGTACTGACTGCAAAATTGGCTGCAGTTTGTGGGACTGTACTGAAAGTGCAGTGCAATAGGTGCCCACTTCAAAGTAGAGCATGGGCCAAAGCGTTTAGCTATACAAATTAGTTTGCAGACCGGCTAGTTTTCTGCCAAACTTAGAATTTACACACCCCAATCAACAATATCAACGTAATACCAGTTACTTTGACCACAGTGATTCGAATCGACTACATTGTAACGATAAAAGCTTACCAATACTGATTAGTGTTTATTAGGTTAAGTACAGATTGGCTAAGTGGAAGAAGAAGCTGCTTTCCGGTTACACTTTTCTTGTTTAGGTAAGGTAGAGGAAAGGTTTTTGTGAAGGGCCCCTATATGCTGTATATTTGTTTGCGGCAACAAGTAGGGAATACTTATAAGCTGTACAGTTGTTTGCGGCAGCCTATAGGTAAGCGACGGTATCGCTACTTGAAAACGATAAGAACTCTTCATTAATCCTTCTTAAAAGCGTTAAGATTAACCTCCTAAAGGTATGGAAGATTACCAAGTCGGTAAGTTGGTAAACGGTCAAGTTAATACTATTACAAGTACTACTACTACCAAATTTAAAGCAAAAACAACAGAGTTTTACAACTTTTAACCTATATTAAATTTGATGGTCAATATACGACCTACTACTTTACATTATTATTCTCCCTTCCTACGTTAATTTAATCGCCAAGATTATTACCCCGAGCGAAAATACCAAGTCGCGCCAAGAAAGCCACGTTTCACGACTCTACTTTAAATCGCTAAGTTTATATACACCCTAAAATCGCTACGTCCCCACGCCCCTAGATCGCCAAGTAAACGACCAAGCCTTATACCAGCTTAAACGTCACGATAGCTTCAAAACGTACTGAAATTGATACCGTTACCAATCCCGCTAAAAAGGAGGCAGTTATTGCCCTAGGCGTTATCTTCGAAAAGTACTACGACGAAAAACTCTGACTTACCGAAGTAACTAAAGACTTTACCCTAAAGAACCTGACTAACGAAATCGGCTACCTCTTTTTCGACATAAGAATTATTGGAATTAGCTATGAACCTGTAGCCCTTAATGACTTTTAAAAATTATTTTGAAACTGGAGTTTAGATATGTGGAAAAAGGCGAAAAGGCAAGCAAAAATAAGATTAAGGGTCTAATTGTTTACTCGAAAAGTTGAAATACATACGAAGAAAAGGAAGGAAGGAAATCTGGCTAACCTACTTTACGAATACGCTATATATGAAGACCCTTAATGGACCGTAGTTAAGGGCAAAGAGATTGATAGCGATATTAATCCTTAACGCCTATACATACGTTAGTAAGGATATGCCCAAACCCAGATAAGTTTTTTAAACCCTATTAGGCGGGGTTTTTAACGTGTTAGTATTATCGAACGTCAGGAATTAGTTAACCTATACCCTGTAAACCTTCAAGTTTACCAGTTAATTAAATTGGAACTTTGAAGACCCCCTTAATATTAAAAGGAGTATTACCAAGTTCCCCGCGACGGAAACCCTTAAGCTTATTTCCCCTAAGTTCCTTAATATGTTTAGTTTTGACAGCCAAATTAAGGAAGGACCGGCTTTACATGCGAGCTTACTATAGACATGAATACTGGTTTTTTTCCTCAAAATTTAGACAAAATAACTATCCTACCAACTAATACCAATAACCCTAGTCCTTTCCCCAGCTAAAATATATAAAAGTTCTTTACGACTAGTATATTACCCTTCTCAATGAGTTCCTATAATTGATAAAGATTATACAGCAATTACTACGTTTATTCAGATTTGGGAAGGAAAGAAAAAGTATAACGGTAAGCCGTATAACGTCTTTAACGTTAAGTTACGCCTATTATTTTATATCTACCGCCAAATAAAGGTTGAATCGCCAGGTTTTTACTTGCTGTATCCCAGTATCTTTACTGGCCAAGCCAAGGATTACTACCTTCGGTACCTAGAAAATTGTTTTTCCTTCCGCGAAATCTATAATAGCCTAAGGGCTATTTCGAACAAGATATTAATCTTGCTTAATATCACACCAACTGGAACATTATCAAGTAGTCATATATATTGGATTATAAAAAAAGATCGGAAAGCAATATAGACCTCCTTAAACGGATACTTAATAGGCTAATGTTTTGCCAATAAGCAATAGGGAACATGAAAGCTGGCAAAGGCACCTTACGCTAATAGGTCCAACAACTAGTTACAGGTTATAAGAAGTTTAAATACGCCTTCCAATACTCCGATATCACTTGTAAAAGTTTTTTTTAGCCAACTAAATTCCTTACTGACAACCGTAACTACTCGAGTTTTCAGCTCGAATGGTATGTACCTTTAAGCTCTAGAATTTGATAACGAGGAAAAAAACCCTCTTCATTCTTATTATATCAATTAACGGTACGAAAGGTCCAGTTAGTACGGTAAACAGAAGGATCGAACCTTTACTTACGGAAAAGGGTATTCCTCTTTTTTAGATTTTTGAAACCGGTTGAACGAATTTACAACAAACGTAAAAAGACGTTGTATTGACGGTAAGTAAAGTTACTGGTTAATACATTATACTGTCGCAAAGAATAAAGTAAAGTAGGTAATGTATTGCACGAAATTACCTTTTACTTTTAATTAGGATTATATCGAACAAGTGATACAGTTAAAAGGAAGTAAAGATGAAGAAGAAGGAAAACAAAATAAATGCTATCGGTTGGTACGAAAATATTAACACTGTTATTAGCCCAGAAGTATCGTAATAACTAGCTGACTATGCTTTTTTATACCGCTTTACAGGTAAAGAACCCTGCCGTCGACATGAAGATAAAAATACCGGCCCTATAAACCTCTTTATTATTAAAGACCGTTACGAAAAATATGTCTTTTATGGGATAATGCCGGATACGGAGGCGGAACGTTACCTAATAAAAGGTTATTTATAATATATCGCGTTGTGGAGTGATACTAATACTATTATGGAACTTGACAATGCGATGTTAATAAGGTAAAGGTTGTATTTAGCCTTAAAAGAGAGTTATTTTTACTAGGATCGATGACGGTCAAGACTATTGTTAGCTTTATTATTATTTTTCATCTTGAAATTCTCTACCCCCTTTTTCCTTTACTTAAAAGATATGGAAAACCTCAGAGTTAACGTTAATATTTAGACTGATGAACTAATATAAGTTAAGGCTGGTAAAAAGTTTTTATTTAATTTCAATTAAGGTTATTTTTGGTTCTATCTTTAAGGGCTGAAAGTAGTAATGTTAAACCTGATAAAAGCGGAACTTCGTTAATTATATCATAGGTTTAACTATCTGGCAACTAATAGGCTTTATAAGGTTTTAAAGGTATATACCTACGAATGTGTGGATTTGCCAGCATTAAAAGCAGTCGAACAGCTTTAACACCACTATTTAATACACTCCTAAGCCCTTTTAAGATTTAAGTTTATATTGAAGAAATATTAATATTTCGATTCGGAAGTCTTGGTAAATGTATTTTAATTGAACGGTAAGCTGGTATTACGCGTTATAAACTCTACCACGGCTTTTTATGGCGTTAAGTTTTTCAAAAAAATCATGGCAGAGGAAATATAAAAGGTATTACGTATTTTATAAACTTATACGTACCTTAGGCTACTAGACGTGCTAGATTACGATACCAGTAATAATTTTATACGATAAAGTTTTAAGCTGATATAAAGTCAATAGTAATTTATTGTAAATAAGTTCCCTTAAAGTTTACTAAGGTATTAGTAAGGTTAAAAGGGAATTCTCCCTTTCATGAAAAGCATACGATATTTTCATATTAGAAATCGAAAGTTTTACAAATTGAAAAGTATGGCTTTAAATAGCAGTGAAAGGTTTTAACGATATTATTAACCTTAGCGGACTTGTACCAACTTTATTGGAATTTAGGGCCTACCTACGTATAAAAGTTAAGTAGTTACCCTCATTGAGTACCTAGAAACGTATTATATCATAAAATAAAGATTTGAAAGAGCTAAGAAAGGAATTAGCACACTGTTAGATTAATAATGCCTTTAATGCCAGGAACGGACTTTTAATAATAGACATGTTATTACTTTCCCTTTAAAGTAAAGTCCTTACGTAACGCGAACTAGGTAAATGGGATATGCCGTATAAGATTTTAAGTATTACCAACTCTAATGCAGTGGTTAAAATTGTTACCGACCCTGTGACTTTCTGAATTATATAGATTAAATCGTACCAAAACCCCCACATTTCCTTGAAGTTTAATAAAGATCTTAACGTCAATAACCTTTGAGTCAAAAAAATTAGCCAATATAACCCTCCGAAGCCGATGATTAATAAGCCATTAGAACATTGACGGCGTCGACGACCATTTAAAAGGAAGATATATATTAAAAAAAAAGGACGGCGATGGAGATAATAGACCCGGAAAGGCGTATACAACGGCGTGTGTATTTTAAAAGGAAGTGTGTAACGGAGAACTTGCCTTTATATTACGTATGGAAGGTATTATTGATATACCGAGTAGGCTTTTTGAAAAAAGTAATTAAATAGAAATTAACGGTCTTTTATTACAGAGGGTTATACAATTGGTACCGTTAATGCAATTCAAAGGCTAAAACTTTACTATCTTTAAATCGAGCATAGTTTATGAGGTTAAGAGTAAGATTATAGACTGGAAGTGTACAAAGTTGCGGCTAATGGCCCAAGGAGACGGTAATGAAGGTAAAAACTGAATTTTTACTTAATCGCCTATAATTTAAAAAAAATAGCTAACGTTTAATTGTCGCTATCATTATTAGTTTGATCATTGGCGTAAAAGGCTAGTTTACATTTAATAATCGGGATATTACGTAAACGTACACGTAATTTACCACCAATCTTTAACGGATTGTATTATTGGAACTTCCAAAAAAAACTAAAAGACAAGTTTTCAGCTGGCACGATAATGCGTTGTATTAAGCCCTTATACGGATTAGCTGAAGTAAATGTCTATTATTTCCTAACGTACCAGGCGTATTCTAGAAAAAGGTTCGGTATAAAAACTTTAACCTTTAACCCATGCTTATTAATTACAAAAAGTGAAGACTTTGGCATCGTATGTATCTAAATAGACGATATCCTTTTCTACAGTGATGTTAGTTTTACAGCAGATAAATAGCATGTTATTAAAAAGTTAGGCCTTTGGAAGTATAACCCAATTGAGACGTTAGCCGAGGGTTTATAACTTAATTTTAATAGATTATTACTCCGAATCTATGATATTAAGGCTAAAAACGACGTTAATATTAACCTACGTTTAAAAGGGTAAGCAATAGACTTAATAATTATTGATAGAACTAACGAGGTGAGATTATAAAAACATTTAAAGTAAAGGGTCTATATAGTCTATATAGTAACGTTATATTAACCGAAAGTATCGTGTGACGTTTTTATTACAGTATAGGTATAAAAACTATGAGACGAAAAATTTAATAAGTTTAATAAGCGGATTGAGTAGAAAATAGACCATATAGAAAGAGGAATTAATATATTTTTTTTTGGAATTGACGAAAGCGAAGTCAATAATTTTTACGGATGGATCATTTGCTAATAATATTAACCTTATATTGTAAATCGGCTTTTTAACAATACTTGTTAACGAAAATAAGTTTGAAGAGTAATTCCCAATTACTGGAAACCTCTTATATTAATCATTTGTTAAGTGTAAACGCGTAACCCAAAGTATGTTAATCTCGAAAATTCACGGCATAATAATAAACTTCAATATCGGGATAATAATTAATAGCATATAAAAGATTATTACCAAATAGCTAGGACTACCACCGATACTTATAGTGGTATATAACGACTCCTTAAGCCTTTATAAATGTCTATTAAAACTATGTACGTTGAATGAAAAAGGTTTAATAATAGACGTAATACCTTTAAGGAAGACATACGAAGCTCGAGAAATCGATAAGTTCCGGTAAATGAACAGTAAATATAACTCTATTAATATTATAACCAAGGCTATCCCTAATAGCATTTTGAAAAGGTTTATAGATAGTAATACAATAACTATACGAATTAAAGGATACATAAAACGCCTGGTATGTAACGTAAAAGAATAGAGTTATCTTAGCAAATACAAAGACTGTTATGGCGATAGTAGCGATAGCAAAGGTAGCGATAGCAGTAATTTAAATTACTGGCAAAAGGTACGTAAGTGGTGGCGTATCTGATTTTCACAAGTTTGTGGCGAAAGACTTATATACGGGAATTGAGGAACGAAGGTTTTGGAATGGTGGAGTAAAAGGGCTATAAGGGGCCGTAATTGAAGTCGATTTTAGTACAGATTAATCGGAATTTATCGGGGTCTGGCTTATGGATTAAGGAGGTATTTCAGAGGTTGCACCAATTGATGGCAGGCTATGCTGGCGTGCAGATAAAAAACAAAAAGCCGCCAATGTTAAAATAACAGTCAAATGTGATATAGTTAAGTTAACTTTACTGTAGGTAAAGTCAATTGTACTGATTACAAAATTGGCTGTAGTTTGCGATACTACACTACAAGTGTAGTGCAATAGGTGTCCACTTCAAAGTGGGTTACAAGCCAAAGCGTTTGCCCATACAAATTAGTGTGCAGACTGGCTAGCGGTCTACTAAACTTAAAACTTACACACCCCAATCAACAATATTAACGCAATACCAGTTACGTCGACCATAGTGATTCGAATTGACTACGTTACAACAATAAAGGCCTGCCAACAGTTTTACTTAAACCGATAACGATATATCTTTTTATATTAACCATAAATAAGTAAAGGCATAATTACTCCTACGCAATCACCCCTGTAACGCCTACGCAATTATACTCCTATCGAAAATAATAAAAGACGCTATTAATAACTATATCGCTACTAATTGACTATATTAATCAAACCCTTACTATAATTACCACCGCGGCTAAAAATTACTGATTCAAACCTTTAAAATTGGTACTACAATTACATTGTTATTACAAAAGTATTTAATTCGAAATTTTGTAATTAGTACCACAATTACATTATTACTACAAAAGCTACTATTTTGGATCTTTAAAATTTGTGCCGTCATTATACAGACTCGTTAAAACTATATTATCACAAATGGGCTATAAGTACGAAATACACAAAGAAGAAAGAAAAGATTACCTGTATGAATATTACTATATACCCCTACAACTAGTATACATAAGCCAAGTGGCAGTGCACTATATTACAAGGTACACTCCTACAGAGTACACGATAACGTGTTATGTTGTAGGCTGCACTCTTGCAAGGTGCAAGGTGCATTATACGTGGCGCGGTTTGGAAGGGGTGTTCTAGAGTGCGTAGCAAAAGGGCCACTACCCGGATGACAGGTTTATAACCTCCTATCCATAGTGTTCACTTTCTGAAAAGCTTCTTCCTAATCTATCATCTATCTTTACTACTATAATACCAATCTTTACGATTACTATTCTACTCTTTTACGTTCACGTGAATTAGTTAGAGACCTAACCGACAAAAGATAATATTAATACTAAGTATGCAAATTAAAGATTAGTTAAAGTCAAATTGATTACTTTTCATCAACGCTATCACCGGCTAAGAATTCCAAAACTTGGAATTTTTAATCACTTGTTATTCCGATACTATAAAGCCAGCCGTTTCGACAAAGAAGTTATCGTTAAATTATATACCTATTAAATTAAAGTTCTTTTTTACGATATTAACAAATTGTTATGGTCCAATCTACGATGGTAAGCCAAGTAGGTGCTAAATGGGATTTACTATTGAGGTGCGGAGAAAGACTAGAAGAGGCTACTATAGCTCAACGTGCAGGACCCTTGGGCAGAGCCAATGCCTAGCCCGTTACGTGCCCTCATACGTGCCGTGCACGGACTATGCCCTATCTGCGCCCAAGTCCGGCCCAGGCCGGGTGCTGCCCATCCCGTTACGTATACAGTCACGTAACCTATAGGCTTAATGATCAATAGTATGAGTTAATAACACAAATACAGGTCGTATATTAAAGACTTTATGCCTAATTGTTGGAATAGTATTACATGCAGTGTAGTAGGTTAACTTTACTATAAATAAAGTTGATCGTACTGCAAGTTGAGTATATTGCTTTGTGCGGACTTACCGCATTGAGTGTAAGTCGAGTGCAGTACGCTACACTTCACTCTAGGGTATGGGCCAAGCAATTGGCCATATAAATTACAGTGCAGGCCGCCTAGCAGTCTGTCAAACCTAGAACAATATATCTACAATCTGACTACTGCAATACACTTGTTACTTCGACCAATTGAATCGACAATGTTGCAACGTCTAAGGCCTACCAACACTAATCAGTGCTTGCCTACCTATAGTTTAAACACAGATAAGCTAAGTAGAAGAAGAAGCTCCTTTCCAGTTGTTACGCTCTGTGGCTGCAGTGGCTAGGGTAGAGGAAATATTCTTATGAAGGGCCTTTATTAGTACTACGTTAGTTCTTAACGGCAAAAAAACAGAGAAAACTTCTTGGGTTACGTTAGTGCTTAACGGTAATTTGGAAGTAAGCGTTGGTATCGCTACTTGAAAACATCAAGAAATCTTCAATGACTCTTCTTAAAGAAAAGCGTTGAAATTGACCGCTAAAAGTCTTAAAACAACAAGTTGGCAAACAGATAAGTTAGTATTATTACAGGTGCTACAACTGTAAGAAAAACGACTAAGTCCTTACGTCAAATAACCATAATAAACAACCTTCAACCTTTTCTACCACCAACGACCTTCTACCTTACCCACTACACCAAACCTTTGCCCCTGCTTTACTCTTTTACTCCTTACATCGCCTTAATTGTCAGGTTCGCTAATTTAATCGAAAACACCAAGTCACGCCAAAAAATCCACATCGCGCGATCTTATGCCAAGTTACTAAGTCGTTAAGTTGCTAAGTTTCCACGCGACTTCATGCTAAAACACCAAGTCCTATACAGACTAAGACCTTAATATATTTACCTCCAGTATTTAGTTTAGAGCCATTACCGACGCCGAGGGAAAAAAAAATTAATTAAGGCCCTCGGATACTTTTTTATCAAATACTACGACAACGATCTTTAAGCTCGAAATATCGACAATGAATTTATGGAAAAACACCTTACCAACTTCGTCGGATACTTTATCATTAAGTAAAAAGCCAGTCGCAATACCGACCGCACTTTTAGCAGATACCGTAAGTTCTTTAACGACTAGAATATTAATATATGGAAAACAATTTAAAAAGGGGTTAAGTTAAGACTCAGGTCCTCACTACAAAAACGAGGGATTTTCATTTTAATATAAGGTGTTACAACGTTAGCCTAAGCCCTTTTCGACCTAATCCAACTTAACGAATACCCTTAAAACCTACGGTTTAAAGGAAAAGGCATTAAGGAACCTTAACGCCCTTACATGCGTTTTAAGAGACCTCGGCTCCATTCTTTACAACTAAATTAAACTTCTTTACGCGCTGATGATAAGGAACCTATTAACTTACTCGGCGGTTTAACACCACCACGTAATAACGTGGAGTACACCATTAGTGGCGGAAAAGCACGCGAAGCGAGGGTTACCAACGTGGCTAGAGGTATAACTTTAGCGCTTTACACCAGTTAATTAAGGAACCCATTAACCCTTAATACTATGGTCGCTAATTACCTTAAAAACCCTTTGCCTTCGGATCCTACATACGTAAACCGACCATAAGCCTTACTACAGGACTTTACCCATCGGGTTAGGTGACTGGCAATTACCCTTAACACCGTGTCTCGGAACTTCTAAAACTTAAGCCTCTAAGAAACACCAACTAAGCCTAGGATGATTATCGAGACCTTCCTTCAAGACTTGTCAAAATGGTTAACATTGATTTCAAGCTGATAACAGATTTCGCTAAAATTTAGGATAATGTAAAAAAGTATAACAGAAAGCTTTATAATCTTTTCGACACCAAAATAATACCCTTTTTAAATATTTGTAAATAATTAGAGATATCCCTTTTTAGTTTTTACTTACTATTTCCTAAAACCCTTACAAGGTATGCCAAGGACTATTACCTAACCTTTCTAACGAACGCCACCAAATTTCGCGAAATTTACGATAACATAAAGGGCTACTTCAAACACGACGTCCACCTCATGTAATATTATACAGATTAGGCCATTATGCGGTAAACTATAATAATCGCAAAAAATGAAAAAGAAGAATTACCAATATATATTTTTAATCAAATTCTTGATAAGTTGATAATATATTAGAAAGCAATGGGGAAGGCCTACATTAGCGAAGCTATATCTTGATAGTAGGTACGAGCAGCTATCACGGATGTCAGTAAGTTTGAATACGACCTATAACGCTCAAATACCATCTATAAAGGCTTTTTTAATGAGTTACATTCCTTGCTTGCCACTGTAATAGCATGTATACCAAATTCACTCGGTATATATACTTAAGTTAGCAACTTCCCTAAACGTAAAAGAAAAAGACCTTACGGTGGTCAATTACGTCGACCGCAAGTATTTACGCCTACAAAGCCTAAGGTTAGGTTTATTAACCTCGGCTCTAAACTGGAGGCAAAACCTATGCTAACGTCATTAAGATTTAGGCGGACCTATTGACCTTAAGTATTATCGTTATAATAATGGTAAGAAATGTTAGATCTGTGGTAGAGCCGGCTGTTGGTTAACTTACTACCCCCACGCCGAGCGTAACAATGAAAAAGCGGCATACTACGTCTAGTATCCCACTGATTTGAAATAAAATTATTTAAAACAGGTTGTAAATATTAAAAGTAACGAGCTAATGAACGCTACTAATACCCTTAAACAAATCAAATGACAAAAAGATACTATTTTCGGTACGGCAACCTAATAATTAGCCGACTATGCCTTTTTATACCGTTTAGGTAGTAAAAACCCTTACCTTTACCCTAACTATACCTTTAACCTTTGCGATCGTTAAACGGACCATACGTTTCAAGGTATTATATCAGATATTAGGATAATAAGGTACTTAATAGGAGGCTATTTGTAGTACGTGGCATTGTGGAGGGAAATCATTATGACTACTAAGATTGATCGTTACGATGCTGGCAAATCCAAAGTTAGCTTAAACCCGGGTGAACAACTATTATTACTAGGGATGACAATAGTTTAAACCGTTATAAAAATAATTACGTTTTATATCCTTAAGTCCCCTATCACTTTCCTACTTTACTTAAAAGATATAAAGATCCTTGACATTAATATAGACGTTAATGTAAATGAGCTGGTTCAAAACGACAAGAGGTTTCCACTCGCCTTTAAGTAGGGCTACCTATGGTTTTATTTTTAAGGTCCGAAAACAATAGTATTAAACTTAACGAAGCCGGAAATACGTTAATTATACCGGTGTTTCAACTACTTAACCATTAACAGGTTATATAAAGTCCTAAAATCCGTAGGGCATAACGATGTAAAATTCTTTACCCTAAAAACCATTAAAAAGCGTTATTACCACTACCAAACATATAACTAAGCCTTCTAGAAATTTAATTTTATACTAAAAAACTATAAGGATTTTAACTATAAAATCTTTATTAATATATTTTAATTAGACAATAGGCCTATTCTTTACATCGTTGATTTTATAACCGCTTTTTATAGAGCTAAATTCCTAAAATTCCTTTAGGTAAAGGATACATAGTAAGCGTTAAAGATATTGTAAATTAATACATAACTCGGTCCATCTGACATCGTCGTCTACGATACCGGTAACAACTTTACAACGGTAAAGTTTTAGAAAGATATTAAAATAATAGGTATTTGTAAAAGCCCACTAAAAAATTAGGAAGATTAAAAGAGTATACGCCCTACTTCGCTAAATGTACAGTATCCTCACATTAGAAATTAGAATTTTTACAGATTCGGAGGCATGTCTACAGATGGTAGTAAAGGTCTTAAATGATACTGTAAGTCCTAACGGCCCAATGCCAACGTTACTAGATTTTGGAGCGTACCCACGCCTGACAAGTAAATCTCCGCCCTCGAAAAATACTTCAAAACGTATTACGGCTAATAACAAAGCTTTAAGGAAACTACGAAAGGAATCGGCACGCCACCAAGTTAATAATACCCTAAACACCAGAAACGGGCCTATAATAATCGATGTGCTTGCTTTGTAATTACAAAATAAAGTCCTTGTATAGCGAAAGCCGGGCAAATAAAAGGGGCTATACAAGATATTAAGTATCGCGAACTTTGAAGTGGTTATTAAAATTGCTAACAGCCTTATATCTTTCCGGACTACTCAGGTTAAGCCTTACATTAGGGCTATTAACGATAAAGACCCTTAAGTCAAACGACCAAGTTAACACGAACCTCTCCTACCCATTATCAATAAGCCAATGAAACGCCGCTAACGCGGACGACCTCCGAAGAAAAAGAACGTTAAAAACGAGGAATACACACCAGATTGTACCTAAAATATTGTTTAGGTAAGCAGAGAAAAAAAGGATAACAAAAACTTGGCAGTAAAACTTAAAGCATAAGGGATTATTAAGATTTTCGGCAAACCTTTTAAGGAAAACGATGGGGTCGAAATCGACGGATTACTAATTCAGAGTGTGGTACAATTTATACCGAAGGCTAATTTTAACTTCCAAAACCTAAATGTTACGATATTTAAATCGAGGATTATTTACGAAGTTAAGGGTAAGACTACGAGATGGCCTTATAAAAAGTTACGTCTAATTGCTCAAGGATACGACGATAAAAACAAGGACTGGATCTTCATGTAATCGCTAACGATTGAGAAAATCAGGTAACGTTTAGTGGTTACTTTAGTAGCAAATTTATTAGCCAAAAATAATGGTAAATTCATACTTAATAGCCGTGATATTACGTAAACTTATATATAATTAATAACGAATTTACAACGGATTATATTATCAAAACTTCCATAGGAACTTTATACTGTCTACCTACCAGGAACGGTAATACGGTGTATTAAACCACTATATAGACTAGCTAAGGCAGGCGTTTACTGGTTCATAACCTATTAGTTGTACCTTAAGTCCCGGCTAGCGATAAATTCTTTAATATACGATCCGTATTTATAAGTAACGTTAAAAAAGGACTTCGGTATGTTAGGTAAACAAATTAACGATAAATTTTTCGTTGGAACGATTAGCTTTATGATATGAGAATAACAAGTAATCGAAAACTCCAAATTTTGGAACCATAAGCTGGTGATGACATTGACGGAAAATAACCAATTTAACTTTAATAGATCGTTAATCCGTATACTTAGTATTAATACCGGCCTAAGTTTCCGCTAAAAAGGCTATGATGTTATTTTTACCATAATCGACAAAATTAATAGAACCAGACCTTAACGGTACTTGGAACAGCGTATACGGGGTAGCTATATTGTCACCCTATACCAACCGAAAGCCTTATACGACCTTTTTATTACGGCACAAGTATAAATACTAATGGATTAAGACTTTGATTGGCTTAACAAGAGGTTGGAGTGATAAACATGGAAATTGGACCGTGTGATTAATATAGTGTTAATCGATCTTTTAAAAACTAAGCTAATAATATTTACAGATCGGTCCTTTACAAATAACACCGACTTATCTTTACAGATCAGCTTTTTAATAACCATTATTAACGAAGATAAATGGGAAAATCAGTTTAGCATTACTGATGACCTAATTTACTAAACCTTTGTTGAGTATAAAAGGATTATACGAAACGTATTGACTTTAAAAGTCTATGATATAATAACGGGCTTTAACGTGGGCATAGCGCTATAGGAAACCTTTAACCTTATCACTAAGCAGCTAAAGATTCCCTTTATCCCGGTAGTAATCTGTACCGACTTAAAAAGTCTTTTTGAATATCTGTTAAAACTTGGAACTATCAGCGAAAAACGCCTAATAATCGATGTAATAGCACTCTGTAAAGCCTACGAAAGGAGGGAGATTAAGGAGTTCCGATAAATCGATTGTAAAGATAATTCTACAAATGCTATGATGAAGACCACACTAAACAAAGTACTAGAAAGTTTTATAGACAGCAACAAACTAACTATACGTATCGAGGGATATGTAAATAGGCCTCACAAATTAAGTAACGGCGGATAGGGATATACTGGCAAACTGGAAGACTGCCAAAAGATTAATGGTAATTTGTTTAAGTGGTATAGTTGAAGTTATGAAGGGCTGTAGTGAAAGAACTTTTTATAGGAGTTGATAAACTCGGACCTTGGAGCGGCGGAGAAAATAAGGTCAAATAAGGTCAATTTACATGTAATTGGGTACAATACAGTATGTAAGTCAATTGGAAGTAATAGGGGGTACAAGGCCGCTATTTAGCGATAACCGAAAAAAATTGGTCAACCACACTAACGTGCACGCCCACAAACTAAAAAGCCGCTAGTATTTAAATAATATTACATACAGTGAAATAGGTCAACTTTACTGTAAGTAAAGTTAATCGTACTCCAAGTTAAGTGTATTGCTTTGTGCGGACTTACCGTATTGTGTGTAAGTCGAGTACAGTACACTGCACTTCACTCTAGGGAATGAGCCAAGCAATTAGCCATACAAATTACAGTGCAGACCGGCTAGCGGTCTGCCAAACCTAGAACAATACATCTACCATCTGACTACTGCAATACACCTGTTACTTCGACCAATCGAATCGATAACATTGCAATATCTAAGGCCTACCAACACTAATTGTAATTTGAAATGCAACTGGTAGGTAAGGAATGAATGGATACCTACTTTAGATAATTTGTAAAATAGTTCAATGTATAGTATTACCGTTCCGGGAAGATAGATAATACGTAATTCCTGTGGTAACTTTAGCAGCACGATCCGTTTTAAATTTTTCATTAATTACATGTGGACTAAAGTTATATTTCAACTATTAAGTATAAACTTTCTTCTAGTTTTGGATAGTAAACTAGCTATTGAATGACCACTAAGCTTTAGTCAATTTTTTAAATTGTCAACAACTATATAAGGATTCATTTTTTGCCTTTATCTCTGTATTATTAAGCGATTAGACGTAAAATTTTATACGGCTGCCCCGTGGTCTTGCCCTTAACCTCGTGGATAATACTCGACTTAAAGATCGTAATATTCGGGTTTAAAAGATCAAAATCAGCCTTCGATATAAATTGTATAACGTTTCGAGTTGTTCACCCGTCAATTTCGACCCTATCGCTTTCGTTAAAAGGTTTTACAAAAGTTTCAATAATCCCTTATACTCTGAGCTTGATTTCCTGGTTTTTGTTATACTTTTCTTTTTTACTTATTCAAGTATTATTATCGATACAGCCTCGTATATATTTTTTTTTTTAACGTTTTTCTTATCTAGAGATCGTTTGCGCCGGCAGCATTTTATCAGCTTGTCGATTATGAGTAAAGGAATTTTATATTAACTCAGTCGCTTAACTTAAAGGTTTTTATCATTAGTAACCTTATTATAAGGTTTGACTTAGGTGGTTTAGAAAGTTATAGGACTGTTAGAAGGTTTAATAACTACTTTAGAGTTTACGATATTTAAAATCTTATGCATGCCTTCCTATTTATCCGGCTCCCGCCATACAATGACTTTACTTTGTAAAGGTAAAGCTAGTACGTCGATTGTTATAGGGCTGTTTCTGGTGTTAAGTGCGTTATTAACCTAGCGGCGTGCCGATTTCCTTCGCGGTTTCCTTTAATCTTTGCCGTAGGTTGTAACTTACCTCTAGATATTTTCTGATAGCAGAGATTTACTCGTTAGGCCTAGTTATTCTTTAAAGATCAGTAGCGTTGACACTATGCCGTTAGGGACTATATTATTGTTTAGGCCCTTTATCTCCATTTAAAGGCGTGCCTCTGAATCCGTAAAGTTTCAAATTTTTAGCGTAAATATATTATACGCTTAGCGAAGTAGGGCGTGTGCCCTTTTAATCTTTTTGATGCTTTAGTAGGCCTTTATATGCATTTTTTTTACATCGGGTACCCATTATTTTGGCATTTTCCTAAAACTCTACCACCGTAAAGTTGGTGCCGGTATTGTGGACGACAACGTTAGGTGGGTCTAGGTACATATCAATTCACAGTATTTTTAGTGTTTCCTAATTATTTTTTACCAAAAAGAATTTTGAAAACTTTATTTCTTAAAAAGAATTTATGAGGTTAACAACATAAAAAATTGGTTTGTTATCCAAGTAAATACATCAATAAAAACCTTGTAGTTAAAGTCTTCATCGTCTTTTAATGTAAATTTGAATTTTCGAAGGGCTTAGATATACGTTTAACAGTGGTAATAAAGCTTTTTTATGGTTTTTAGGGCAAAGGATTCTATATCTTTATGCCTTACGGATTTTATGATTTTATATAGCTTGTTAACGGCTACGTGGTTAAATCGTCGATATAATTAACATATCTTCAGCTTCGTTAGGTTTATTACCACTATTTGAGGCCTTTAAAGATAAAATTTTAAGTGTCTTTACTTAAAGACGAAGGGAAACCTCTGACTATTTTTAACTAGTTTGTTTACGTTAATGTTGAAGTTAATGCCAAGGGTTTTGATATTCTTTAGGTAAAGAAAAAAGGGGGTAGAGTACTTAAGGATATGAAATGTAATTATTTTAATAATAGTTTAAATTACCGTTATCCATAGTAACGATTGTTATTTTCATAGAACGAAATTCACTATGGCCTTATTAGTATTGTAACGATTAGTTTTAGTGGTTATTGTGTTTTCGCTTCATAATGTCACGTATTGCGAATAACCTCGTATTAAGTAACTTATTACCCCTATATTTTGTGTAATACTCTAAAACGTATGGTCTACATTGTGATCGCGAAGGTGGAAGATATATAAGAGGTTAAGGGTTTGGTTAGGGTAAAGGTAAGGGTTTTTACCACCTAAGCAATTTAAGAAGGCGTAGTTAACTAGTTACTATGCCGCATTAGGAGCAGTATTTTCATACCACTTGATTTGTTTCGTGGTATTGTTGCCGTTAATTGGCTTATCGGTTTCGAAGGCCGCGATTTAATTTAAGTAACCCTGTTTAAAAATAATGGAGTATTGGATATAATATATTATATTTTTAATTTTTCGCTCGGTAGGAGGATATTGAGTTAACTAATAGTTAGACTTGGCATAGATTTAATATCTCTTACTACTGTTACGACGATAATGTCTACGTTCAACAGGCTTACTTAAGTTTTAGCTCTGTTAGCGTTAATGTGGTTGTTACCTTCAGTTTATAATCAATAGGCTAGAATTTAGGCGTTGAAGGCGACTGTAGTCGTACTTATGGTCGACGTAATTCAATTACGGTAAGGTTTTCTTTATTTACGTCAGGTAAATTTCCGGTTTAAGGGTACATACTAAGCGAGTTTGGTGTGTACGTTATTACAGTGGCAAACGAGAAACAAAACTAGGTAAAAAAGCCTTCGCAGGTAATATCTGGGCGTTATAAGGCATATTTAAACTCGTTAACGCCTATAACTATTATTCGTACCTATTCGCAAAATGTGGCTTCGCTAACATAGGATTTCACTATTATTTTTTGGCATAGTATTAACTTGTTAATCATTTGGTTATGTATATCTATTGGTATTTTTTAATTTTTCTTTTTAACTATTATTATCGCCTACCTTGTAGTAGTACAATCCGTATAATATTATGTAAGTTGGACGTCGTATTCGAAGTAGTTCTTTATACCGTTATAAATCTCGCGAAACGTGGTTACTCGAGTTAGGAAGGTTAAGTAATAGTCTTCAACGTACCCTATAAGGATTTTGGGGAATAATAAATAAAAATCAGAAAGAGAAACCTCTATTTACTTACAAATGTTTAAAAAAGGTATTATCTTTATATCGAAAATGTTATAAGGATTTTCGTTATACTTTTTGGTATTGTTTTAAATCTTAGCGAAGTCCGTGAAAAGTTGTAATTAATATTGACTATCTTAACATGTTTTGGAGCTAGATCGAGATAGTTATCCAAGTCTTTATTAGTAGTGTTTCCTGATAATTTAAACCTTAAAGTTTTCTAAACACAATATTAAGGGTAATTACTAGTTTCCTAGCCCGAGGGGTAAAGTCCTGTGATAAAGTCTATAATAGACTTTCGTGTTTAGAAAAACCTACCATAACAAGATTTTTAAAGGACTTGAGAATTTTAATTAAAGTGTTAAGGGGTAAAAGGGATCTAAGTGTTTTAAAAGGTTTAACGATCTTACTCAATTAACTAGTGTGAAACGCCGGATTTAATTCATCTTGTTGTGTATACGGCTATTGCTTTATGCGCCCTACCGCCGCTCAAGACGTACTTCGAGTTTTCGCGTAAAGGTGTTAAGCTGCTAAATATACTAATAGGTTTTCCATCGTTAATGTGTAAAGAGGTTTAATTTAGCTAAGAGTAAAGGGGAAGTTCCTTGAAACGTGTATAGGGGCGTTAAAGTTCTTTAACGCCTTTACCTTCCCTTAAAGGCTTTAGGGATTAGGATTATAAATGTTATAGCGGGTAACCTCTTTTTTCAGCTTAGCTTTAACCGTGTATTAGATTATCTTTTACTTGTAAAAAGTCTAATGGTTAAAGAACTCGCGAAAGTTTTGGAAAGCGCGGGCGCCACTGCTATAATATTTACCGAGGTCCGCGTCGATAATATATTGGTTAATGTTATTAGTTAGATAGGCTTTAGTACATGTTTCGTTAACATCCGTAATATAAAGATATTCGTTATAGTAGTTAATGAAGATTGTTTTGCAGCCTTTAACTTTCTTTATATATTTTTAGCTTTGAACTAACTTGATGGTTTAACTTGTATAGGACTTGTAGGGTTGCGTAGGGCGAGAGGTTAAGTGATTTTGGATGTAGGAACTTGGTGTTTTGACTTTAAGTTGCATGAGAATTTGGCGACTTGGAGTTGGGTCGCGCGACGTGGTTTTTTTGGCGTGGTTTAACGATTTTTGGTGTTTTCGCTTAGGGCAGTGCACTTGACGATCGAATTAACATAGGGGAAGTGAAAAAAGTAGAGCAAAGGCAAAGTTTTGGTGTAAAAAGTATGGTCGAAAGACGTTGTTAGTGTTAGAGATCTAGGGTTATTTGTTATTTTGCCGTGGAACTTAATCGTTGTTATAGTCGTAATACCCGTAGTAGTGCTAATTTTCCTGTTTGATAACTTGCCAAACTTTAAGACTTTTAACAGTGAATTGTAACGTTTTTAAAAAGGATTTTTAGTAAATATTTTTCTTAATAGTTTTGATAGCGATACCGTCGCTACCTTTCAACTACCATGAAAACCGACGTAGTCTAATAGTCTTCTTTCCTTAATATTTTCGATAGCGATACCGTCGCCACCTTTCAACTACCGTGAAAACCGACGTAGCCTAATAGTTTTCTTTACTTATTGTTATAAAAACCGATGTAGTAGTAAAAAACCTTTATAAAAATCTTTTCTTTACCTTGGTCTTCTATAAAGCGTAATCGGAAAGTCGCCTTTTCTTTTACTTAGATTATCTATATTTAATCTAGTAAGCACTGATTGGCATTGGTAGGGCGTTAGACGTTATAACGTTGTCGATTCAATTAGTCGAAGTAACCGTAATATTGCGTGGTTCAAGTAATAGATGTATTGTTCTAGGTTTGGCAAACCGCTAGCTTGTCTGCACTGTAATTTGTATGGCTAATTACTTGGCCTATGCCGTAGTGTGAAGTGTGGCTTACTATACTCGACTTACAACCAATAGAGTAAGCTCAAACAAAATAATACACTCAACTTGCAGTCATTATAGTCAACTTTACTATAAGTAAAGTTGACCTACTGCACTGCATATAGTGCTATTCCAACATTTAATCTATTTAAACACATTATGTCTCAACATTAATAATAGCTTTAAAACCTAGTAAACTTAAATCCAGGCGCTTCTTATCAAAAATATTGATATTTCACTAAATATAGCTAAACCTTATAATTAGATATCAAATATAAAAATAACCTGGTTTTTGATATTAGGATAAAATTTAGTAAAACTTTTTAGGTTAGTTTAAAAGTTTTATATATTGGTGAAAACTACTTAACTGCTTATTATAACTATATCTATATCAATAGAATTATAGTATTCAAGATTATATATACCAATTCTTTTACGCTTTAGGCGACGAGAGCTACTAATAGCCAATAATTATATAGTAGGAGTACCTCAATCGTCATGGTTGTGTTAACAACTGGGTTTATTCTTGCGACGCCGTTTAAGATTGCGGTGATGTGAGTGGTTGCGCTAGGGATATTTAGGGTTGCGCTAAGGGTGCTTATGAATGTGCTCTAAGTACTTAAAGCTATGCTAAAGCTATTTACGTCCATGCGTAAGGACTTTAAAGCAGCTTGTTATAATAGTTTAATTATCTTCGATTCATTATTATAGACATGTATTAATAGCGTTGAAGTGCTTATTAAACCTCGCATTCATCTTATCCATTTGTTCCTGCAAGTATTTCAGCTACTAAGCTATTGTTTTCATTTTGGTTCGTACGAGAGTACAAGACATAAGAAAACAAAAATTGATTGTTGAAAAAAAAGCGGATGACAAGAATATTTGAGATAGAGTGGTAAGAATATGAATTATAGAGGAAAACGAGGTTTTAACAGACTGGGTTTTAATAGATTACAAGATATGGCAACGATTTCAGCGCGGTCTAATATGTGACTAAACGAGATTTAGAGCTAAAGCGCATAATTCGCGTTTGTTTTTAAGTAATTAACGTGTGTTTGGTATACAATTACAATAAACTTGTAACGCGTGTTATCAAAGAATTGCGGATTGATAACTAAAGGAAAGGTTAAGGTTAAGGTTAAGGTGAAAAAAAGTTGTAAAGTTGAAAAGTAGCAAAGTTGGCTGCAATTATAGATAAGGTTGTATTGGCAATTATCTGACTCGTGATAAGTTTCCTTTTTGACTTTTCAGACTAGTAGGAGGTAATATTTTATGTTTTTTGGCTTTGGCTTACGGTTAACTAATTGTTTGTAAGCTTATAGGAGCAATGTAATTGTTTGAACAGTTATAGTGATAATAAAAAAGGAAGAAACGAGCTAAGAGTTTAGCAGAGATGAGCATGTAGGATATGGGAGGCAACGGCGGACACGTGCCTTCCTAAAGTTAATGTGTACCAATCTTAGCCTTCCCTCTTCCCTTATGTGGGTACAACAAATTATAATTATTTTACATAGAGTTAACATCCATATATATTATTTCGTTTTCAATTGGCGGAAAATATTGAAGTTGTCCTACAAGTAGCCACTTTCCTTATGTCACAGATTTATTAATAGACGACATAAATACATAATTACGCTTCATGTATCTTTAATAAAACATTCCGTTCATAAACGTTATATATTTATAAATAGAACCGCGTTACTAATTTTGGGTAGTAGGTTGTAATGAATAACTAATAGTGATATTACGAACACCTGATCATTTTTAGATTCCCAGATTTGACGGGCTTTTATAGCTGCAACGTTTAGGTGTATTATAATATTATCAATAACATTGAATACATTAATATAACGGAATACGCACGTTTATATAACACGAAAGTTAGGATAATTTGTTTCGATAACGTCGAGTTTTAACAAAGAGAATAGGTTTAACTTCAAGTTAAAGGCGGGGGTTATGAACATTATAAAGTTGGGTAGGTGGGTAACGTTATTTGTAACCTTCAAAAAGAAATATGTTTTTATTAATTATAGTAAAGTAAGTAACGTGAAGGTAATGTCGAGTTTCGAATAAAGATGTAGGTTATTAAAGCGAAACTAAAAAAGGGTGATAATACCGGGCTTACAACCTGTTATATAGTCAAGATGTAGTGGTATTGTTTGCTGTAAGGAAGAGAAACTAGAAACCAAGCTCAGCCGAAGGACTGTAGAAGTAGGCTAGTGCCAGTGCCTGCCTGCCCCTGCAAGGTGCTAGTACCCTGTACCCTGCAACAGCACGTGACGTGGACGATGGCGCCGATGTTGCACCCAAGACAATAAATAACGCACTGCACAGCGCACTGCCTCCAGCAACCGACGCACTCACGCCAGCCTCGTCACCGTGAAGAGCAAGCGGCGGCTGTTCTCGTCCTCCACGTGGCTGCTAGGGTCGATGCCGACCATGTCCAAGGTGCCCTCCACCCGCCACTGCGTGCCCGTGGCCTCGCCCGCGGCGCGCCACAGGGCCGCGAACGTCGCGACGTCGTGGCGGTAGCTGACGCTGCCCTCGGCCACGGCCGGCGCGTCGCCCGGCCGGACGCTGCCGATCTGGCGCCCGACGACGACGCCGCCGGGGCGCACCAGGCGCGCGATGCGCGCCGCGGCCGCGCGCTGGCCGGCGAGCGGGAAGAGGTGCAGGAAGGCGCTGCAGTGCACGACGTCGGCGCCGGCGCGCGCCAGCGCCGCCCACGCCGAGCGCCAGGAGCGGCGCGGACACGTCGACGCCGGCGAGGTGCGCCGCGGGCACGCCGTCGTGCGCCAGCTGGCGCAGGTCCTGGCCGAAGCAGCAGCCGATGTCGAGTTAGGCGGCCCCGGGCGCCTGCAGGCGCGCGACGATGCGGTCGTAGCGCGGGTGCGTGCGCCGCGTCAGGACGGTGAAGCGGTAGCGCCCGAGGCACGGGTACGGGTTCGCCGCAAATCCCCGCGCGCGCTGCCGCGGGGCGTCAGTCGCGTCGGAGGCTCCTGGGGGACGAGCATGATGGCCGGGACTCACGATGGTGTTCACGTGCTGGACGACTTCCTCTTTGCGGACGTTGGCGTAGTTCTCGAGCAGGTGGCGCATGGGCTCGTTGATCTCCTTCAGGTCGTCCTGGTACCATCCCCGGTTGCGCTCCGGACGGGACGTTTCGTTGGTGGCAGCTATGATCGAGGCAGGGAAAGGCGCACAAGCAGCTGGCGTTCGGCGTGCTTGACACTGGTGGACTTGCCGATCAGAACGGGCCCAACTTCCCACGCGGACCACATGAAGAGGAAACCGAGGAGACAGTGACGACGGCCTGCCTACCTACACCAGGGGCCACCTGTGGTGTCACGCAGCCCAGCTGACTCGTGCGAGTGTTGTGCCACCCACCAGAGTGTGGGAGAGCACAGGAACATGTCTACTTGCGCCTCGTGCATGACGCAGCATGCGGATACAAAGATAGTAACCGGACCGTTCTCACAAAGCTGGCCACTGGCTTGGCAGAAAGAACGGTATCAGGGCATGAGAAGCACCGTGCTTGCGATCAAACAATGCTACCTGGACTAGAATCCACCCTGACCTCCCGCGCGACTTCCACCTCTGCGGCGCCCGGCCGGCGCTGGGTCTCGCGCCGGTCCATCGCGCCGTGTCCCAACGCGCCATGCTCGTGGACCAGGCCCCACTCGTCCAGCTCCAGATACGTGCCCGTGCCGGCGCTGTGGTCCGGCTTGCTCGGGCGCGTGCCGCCCAGCGTCGAGCCGCCGAGCGAGAGGCTCGCGGTGAACTTGCTGTGGCGTGCGGGGCCTTGGTACACGGCGTCCTCCGGGCGCCGGCGGCCCCGGCGGCTCCGGCGGATGCTGGTGCTGGCCGCGCCGCTGCTGCCGCGCGTCTTCGCCTTGAAGAGCACCACCGTCTCCGGGAAGCTCACGCAGAGGATGCCCGTGGTCAGCTCTGCCAGGCCCCACATGATGATGCTCGGCTGGACCCAGGTCTTGTCGGGGTTGTTGGTGCCCTGGAAGCGCACGACGGTGCCGACCAGGCTGAAGGTGGGCGCGCTGGCCGAATCGTTAGAGGGACCAGCAAAGCGGAGGAGGGGGGGCGTACAAGTGAGAAAAAAGGGGCCTCCACACACCAAAGACCGAAGGTAAAGGCCGCCACGACCGCGACTTTCTTCCCCATTTGCATGTTCAAGTTCCAAACTGCTCTCGCTGGGAGCGCGACCATGATAAAGTCGGTGATTGTATTGACCAGCCCACTGACGTTGAGCAGCATGGGCGTATCAATGCAATGTCCTGGGAGGGAGGCGTTCCAGATTTTGTCCCGCGGAATGCACTCCCATATTTTGGTCAGATTGGTCGCAAAGTAGAAGAGAGTCAGGAATACGATGAGGCAAACAGCGGTGATGTCGAAAGCACTTCCCGGGTGCGGGGAGAAAACGCGCCGGTAGAGGAAGAGGATGGCCAGCTTCACGATGCAGATGGTGATGCCATAGTGAATCGAAGCCATATTGAACCACTTGGGAGGGTGGAGTCAGCGTCTGGCATGCCTTTCAGACGCTCGGAAAAGGTCAGAACCGGTGGTGGAGGAAGTACATAGGATGCTTCTCTGGCCTCCGGGACAGTGATATCCCACTCATGCTCACCACCGTGATGTTGCATGGTGGCAACGCCCACTGCGGCAAAAGATATCGTGCCGATCTGTGAGCAAGCGGTCAGGACGCAGGAACACGGCACAATGTGCTTCTGGCAGCTTGTGATCAGCGTCTTTTCCACCTACGTAACCAAGGAGGGCCAGCCCTGTGGTTTCTCGTCAGTCGGACACGAACAAGCCTTGTCTTGTGGGATGCGGGAGGGCATCTTTACAGTCCTCCACGACCCACTGCTGTTTCACCGCGATTCGGACGTAGGCGCGCGCGAAGAAGAAGAGGGTGGCCAGCGGAATGGCAACCCCCATGGAGATGTGCATCTGGGGCATCAAACTCGCCGGGTGCTCGAAGTTGGACGTCTCGCCCGCAGGGGGAGGTAGTGCTGGCGTGGCCGTGGCCGTGGTCGTGAACGTCGGTGTCGACATGCTGCCGTCCTTCTTTCGGTGCAGTCTCTTCACGGCCAGGCGCCCGTGCGTGGAAAGAAAGTGTATCATCAGACAAGTACTGGAGAGCCGGCACAAGGCTGTCTTCATAAACGCACCTCATGTTCTCTGAGCCATACTACGTGTGGCGGTGTACAGGGGTACCCACCTATTTAGGCTTTTTTCTTGGAGAACAGACCTAGCTTACTTTTCTTCCTCCTTCATCTTTCATCTTTTAATACTACTCTATTTTGGCCTTTTGGACCTTTTTTGGCTTTATCCTAGAAAGTTGCCACAAATGGTAGCTGTTTTCACGTTTTGCAGACTTACTAAGGTTTAACCTTTCTTTGAATTACGTTCTTTATTTGCACTAGGGCCATTATGCCTACCTCCAATTCACCTACCTAATCTTGAGTCCTTTCCCCGCCTTGGCATAAGTCAACGCGAGTTGTATTAACTTTTCGCCGATTCGTACGTTATTTCTTTACTAAGTTGTCGATGGCGCAAAAAACAAGTTTTAGGGCCTAGAAAACCAGTTTCAGGGCGCGGAAAATTAGTTTTAGCTGCGGAGTCAGCTTTTGCATTATCGTTACCTTGGTCCTTCTTCCCCACCGTACTTTTGACATTTAACGCAAAACGTGTCCGACTTCGATTACCTTAAACGTTTTCTCGACCTACTTTTACAACAAACTTTTTTTAGTTTATTTCAATTTTATCAATATACTTGCCTTTACCGAATCTTATTATTATAATATCCTAATTGTTTAAATAGTAGTAATTATAGTGCAGTAAGTTAACTTTACTTACAGTAAAGTTGACTATACTGACTGCAAGCTGAGTGAATTGTTTTGTGGGTCTACTATATTGACTGCAAGTCAAGTACAGTATACGCCCACTTTATACTAAAGTACGGGCCAAGCAATTGACCATACAAATTACTGGGTAGACCGGCTAGCGGTCTGCCAAACCTAGAACAATACATTCACCACTTTCAATGTAATACTAGTTACTTCGGCCAACTCGAATCGATTACGTTGCAACGATAAAACCTTGCCAATACTGATCAATAGTTATTAGGTTAAGCACAAATGAACTAAATTAAAGAAGAAGCTACTTTCCGGTTACGCTTTATAAAAGACCAAGGTAAAAGAAATACTTTTGTGAAAGGCTTTTACTACTGCGTCGGTTTTTCACGGCAGTTAATAAAGACGACCTCCAGATTACATCGGTTTTTCACGGTAATCTAAAGGTAGCAACGCTATCGCTATCGAAAATACCAAGAAATTTTCACGGATCCTTTTTGAAGAAAAACATTAATATTAACCGCTAAAAATCCCAAAGTTCGTTAAGTTAGCAAATGGCTAAGTCAATATTACTGCGGGTACTATTACTGTAAAAATGACTAGGCCTCACAGTTTATAACTTTCAACCTTCGACCTCTATTAATAACCAACGACCTTCGACCTTACTCTATATACAACTTTTGCTCTTAACATTAAGTTTTTCCTCTATTTTTTTTTACACATCCTTACACTATCTCCCCCATCAAAATCGCTACACTGAACAAAATTACCAAGCTACGTTAAAAAAGCTACATCGCGCGACTTAATGTCAAATCCCTATTCAACTTCATACCAAATCACTTAAACACTAAACCCATATACTTCTATATCATCAAGTTCCCTCATTCAAGCCAAAACTTCACAATAGCTTTTAATTAAGAACAAATAGAGGATATTAAGTACCTTGTATCCCTTTTCCTTACCTATTTCGACTATATACTTCGGGGGAAAAATACCGATGAAACGTCTCTTAAAACCACCTAATTAATTATATCAATTGATATATCCTTAAATCTAACGCCGGCGAAAAGGTTGACCATATCGTTTACACTTTGTAAGACTTTCGTGAGTTTTTGACTATGAGACGATGAATATGTAAAACATATTGAGAAGGGGTATTAAAGTTGAACTGGAGAAAAAGGTTACTTGCTACAGTATTGACATCTTAGAAAAATATTTATTAGAATTAGTGAAGCCCTTTTTTTAAATTGGCTCAACAAGAGGATTCCTTTTAAGATCCTAATCCTTAAAACCTCCGAGAGAAAGGCAAAGGCGTTGACGACCCTTAACGCCCTTATTCACATTCTAGGGAGCTTCCCATCAATCCCTAATTAAGTTAACTTTCTTTATACATCAACGATTAAAAACCTATTAATCTGTTCAGTAACTTAACACCTCTATGTGACAACGCAGAGTACACTCTTAACGGCATCAGAACAAGTAAAATAGCAGCCGTTAATACGGCAAAAGGTATTAATGTCGATGCTATCCATCGATTAATTCAACAAGACTGTCAAATCCTTTAAAACACTTACTATAACTAAGTTCCTCTTACTCTTTAATTCCCATAGAATCGTCAAGTCCTTTAAAATTGTTTAATTTCTTGAGAAAAAGCTTTTTATGTCAGGTATACCTATACGCGTAAGCTTACTACAAATCGTATTACAGGATTTTACCCCTCTGGTTAGGCGATTGGTAACTACCATTATTATTGTAATTCAAAAACTTTAAGGTTTGAATTGACAGTAGAAAATATTATCGATGACGGGAACGACTACTGCAACCTCCTCCCCAAAACTATCAAAATAGTTAATATTAACTACATCTTTTTCGGATTGCGCAAAGATTTGAAATGATATGAAAAAGTATAACGGAAAGTTTTACAACATTTTCCATACGAAAATGATTCCTTTTTTGAATATTTGCAAGTAGGTAGAGTTTATTCTTTCTGGTTTTCATCTATTATTCCTTAGGATTTTTATAAGTTACGCCAAAAATCATTTTCTAACCTTTTCAAAGAAATTTAAGCCCATTTGAGAAATTTAGAGTAATATGAAAAGTCATTTTGAATACGACGTCCACTCTGCGTAATATTATATGGATTGAGTTACGATAAGGTAAACGACGATAATAACCACGAAAAAAAATGAGGAAACACTAATAGATATTTTAAACCAGATGTTTATTAAGTTAATATTATGCTAGTAAGTAATGTTGAAGGCTTATATTAACGAAGTTACGTTTCGCGAGTAGGTACAGGCAGTAGTTACGGGCGTCATCAAGTTCGAATATACTTTACAACGCTAAAATACCAAATATAAAGGCTTTTTTATCCAATTACGGTTTTTATTTACAACCTTAATAATACGTACGCCAAACTCCCTTGGTATGTATTCCTAAATTAAAAACTTTTGCAATAAAGATGAAGAAGAATATATAATGGTATATTATGTCGATTGTGGGTATAGACGACCTTAACGTTTTTAATTTGGTTCAAAATTTTCGGATGAGAAGTTTCAATTACACTGGCGTTAATAACTAGAGTAAAACTTAAGAGAACTTACTAAATGTAACAACTGTCGTCATAATAATAATAAGCGGTGTTATATTTATAGAAAATTCGGTTATTGGTTAACTCTTTACCATTCAGCTAAACTTTACAAATAATGGGTAATGCATCATATATAGTACCCTATTACTTCTAGGCAAGATTATTGAAACTATATAGTAAACTACGAATGTAAATAAGATATTAATGATGATAATGCTTTGAAGTGAATTATATAGTATGAAAACACTGCTTTTAACACGACTTAATAACTAGCTGACCATACTTTTCCATATCTTTGAAGTGACTAAAACCCCTATCTTTACCCCAACTGATCCCCTAACTTATTGTACACCTTTAAATTTTACGATTATTACACGGATGCAACATTTTAAGGTATTATCTCAAATACAGAGGCAATAAAGTACTTAACAGGAGGTTATTTGTAATACGTGGTATTAAGAATGAAAAATACTATTGTTAAGGAAATTAAGTTTTCAGATATTAGAGCAGCTAAAATCAGCTTCGGTTTAGGCTAATAATTATCGTTATTAGAGATCATGGTTATTCAGACTTTCATTAAGTCAATTACGCTCTATATAGTTAAGTTCCCTACCTCTTCCCTCCTTTATTTGGAAGATATGAAAACTATTGGCGTTAGCGTCGACGTTAACGTTAATAACTTGATTGAAAACGATTCAGGGTTTTTTTTGGCCTTTAAATAGGGGTATATGTGGTTTTATCTTTAAGTTCTGGAGGTGATAGTATGAAACCTAATGGAGTTACAAGTACTTTAATTACACCAATGTTTTAATTATGTATCTGCCGATAAGTAATATAAAGTATTTAAGTCTATAAAATAGGAAAATATATAATATTTTGCCTTAAAATGTTTTTAAAAGATTTACAACTATTGTTGAATATATACTTAAGCTCATCTAAAATTTAAGTTTACATTAAAAAAATTTATAAGGATTCTAATTACAAGAGTTTTATTAATGTTTTTTAATTGGATAATAGACTTATTTTCTATGTTTTTGATTTAGTAATTTCTTTTTATAGAGATAAGTTTCTAAAGTCCCTATCGGCAAAGGATATGTGAGAAACGTTAAGGATATTTCGGATTGATACATATTTGGATCTACTTGATGTTGTCGTCCATGATGTCAGCACTAACTTTACGGTGGCAGAGTTTTGGACGGATGCAAATATAATGGGAATCCAATGTATACAAGTACATATTGAAGCCCACTAGAGTATTGGGAAGATCAAAAGGGTATACGTGCTACTTCATAAAGCGTACGATATCCTTACACTAAAGATTAGAAGCTTCACGAATTAAAAAGCGTGTTTTCAGATAGTGGTAAAGGGCTTGAATAATACTGTGGCCTTAACGACCTAGTATGAAGGTTATTTCTTCGTATTTTACTATCACTAGGCAGTGATTCTCATCGGGCAGTATACTAGATACTTTGAAATTTACCTATAGATACCGGCGGGAAAGATCGTAACGTGGGGTCTTAGAGCTTGCAGAAGCTACTCTAGCCCCCCGCTATCTCTCTAATTTAGACTTTAGAGTACCCCATAGTTTAAAGACCTATAGGCATGTAAATTGTAGCTTTAGGTGGGCTGTAATATACGATCATTTTAGTCCCCACTCAGTACCTAATTGCGTTATAGATACGACCGTTTAAACTTTTCGTAAAGAAAAGATTTATAAGGTTACAAAAGCAAAGTAGGAGCCTTTATAAAGGGTAGAAGTAAAACGCGTATATGGTTATATAAAGGTATTATAGTGTATATTGTAGTAACAAGGGGGCTTTTTCACACGCGTGAAAGTTTATACATTATTACCCTATATTAAAAGGGGTCCTTCATTCATACGAACCTTAAACTAAAACTTGTCTTTAATTAAATATTAACGTAATGAAGAAAAATAAACGTCATTATACATCTTACTACATATTTACCCAGTAGTTAATATATTTATACTGATTTGTAATATTAGTATTATTGTGTAAAGAACGTATTATAGGCTCGTAGGCCTGGCGCGTTTAGGTGTGAAAACTATTCGTTTTCAAATGTGCTCAATGCACCCTATACGCAACCCCTATCTCTTTAACCTACCCCTCCCGTTTCCCCCTTTTCTAACCCCTTTAGCCTATACAACTAATATCCGCTCCGCCGGTTGTAATGGAAAATAATCTTATAAGTGTTATATACGGTCCTTATTGACAGAGGTTAGTAATAAGACTTATATTAATAGGAAGGAGGAACGTAAAATACGCCTGTTATACGCGTACAAATCTTAAAACCCCCAAATATAAAAAATAGTTTCAATAAAAATTGGTAATAATAAAGTCTAAAGTTGGGTATATTTCTGTTGTTATGGCGAAGGCACTTTTTGTACGCTTAATCGCTTTACGACGACCCCTTTACATCGCTATAAAGGCGGTGAATGGAAATGCAGTAGAAGCTATTATAAAGGCCTCATTATCGCAACGGTACCCCATTACTAGGGAGCTGCAGTAGTCTCAAGCAGAGATGACGACGAAACCAGTATTAGAGAGAAAACGGGTTTTATCCCTAATTAGCCCACTACCCCCTTCCCTGTCACTGCCTTTACCGTCTTCCGCGCCGCTGCTTTTACTGCTACCACAAGTCCCTCTTTGGAACCTGCGACGCCTTCCCGAGAGGGACAAGCCCGCTGAGCGACGGCCGTCAAAGATTTTGTAGCGACTGTTATGGGGTTAATAGAAGGATAAATCTATTAGTTTGTTGGTGTTGGTGGTGGTAGTGATGGTAAGTGTATGTATGTGGACTAGTGAGCATTGTAAGTAAATACTGGTGGGCGTAAAACATATTTGTTGTTGGTAGGCAGAAAACGCGGCCTTATAGGGCTATAATTCAACTTCATCTGTCTTCTGAAAAACATTCTGTGATGCGGACGAAGACCTGGAAAATTTTAGGGTCCGAAAGGACCCTCTTTATGTAAGTGTCGCATGTCTATCTGTCTGGGGTTTTCCTAAGAGGCTGAGACCTAGTATTAACATTATTGGTCTTTGAAGTATATCTAAGTTTGATGAGAAAATACTCGTTATTAGCAAGTATCCAAAAGATATTTGTAGCTTACGGTAAAGTACTGAAGTAATTACAGAAGGAATCAATACGGCATTAAGTTAATAATGCCCTCAATAACAGAAACGTCCTTACAACGATCGACGAGTTTGCTTTGCCGTTATAGAGTGAAGTTTTCGTGTAATGGGAGCTAAGTAAATGGGATGGCTTATATAAAATCTTAAGTATTATCAATCCTAAAGTAATGGTTAAAAATATTAATGGCCCCGCGACATTTCGTATAATTCAAATTAAACTTTATATTTGAGCGATTAATAATAGAGATGAAAATTTTGAGATCAAGTGAATAAGTTAATACAACCCTCTCTTTCCTGTTATCGATAAGTTAATAGAACGTCGTCGATGTAGACAATTAATGAAGAAGGAGAAACTTCAAGGATGAGGAATATATACCAGGCCATATCTATAATATTGTTTGGGTTAGTAGGAAAAATAAAGACGATTGGGACTTAGTTATAAAGTTTCGGGTATAAAGAGCTATTTAAACCTGCGGTAACCCTTTTGAAGAAAACGATAGGATCGATATTAACGGACTTTTAATTGAAGGAGTTGCATAATTTGTATTTAAAAACGATTTTAAAGTATTAGATTTAAATTTTCCTATTTTTAGATCGAGGATTACATACGAAGTCAAAGGTAAAACACGGAAAGGCTCTACAAAAAGTCACGTCTTACTGTTTAAGAATATAGTGATCAATTTAAAAATGGGATTTTTACTTAGTCTCTAACGATTTATAAATTAATCAACATTTGATAGTCGCTTCGACAGCATGTTTGTTAATTAAAACTAAAGAGAAGTTTACTTTGAAAACCGCGATCTAACGTAAGCGTATACATAATTAGTAAACGACATATACCGAATCGTTTTGTTGAAATTATTATAGGAATTACGTGGCAAATATTTTTCGGAGATGGTAATACGATATATTAAGCTATTCTATGAATTGGTTAAAAAAACGTTTATTTATTTTTAAATTATTAATCTTAATTGAAGTTAAGGTTATGTATAAATTGGTCAATTTACGATCTGAATTTTTCATAAATTAAGAAAAAACTTCGATTTAATAAGTATATAAATCAACGATATTTATTTCCTTGAAATTGCTAGTTTTGAGATATTGGATTAGTAAACCATTCAAAACTTCAAGTTTGGAAATTATACACTAGTTGTAACCTTGGTGAAGGGTAATCAATTTATTTTTAATTGGTTGTTAATATGTATGCTTGGTGTTCATATTTGCTTTAGTTTTTGTTACAAGGGTTAGAGAGCAAACTTGGCTAAAATTAACCAGATTGATGTGGATAGAGTTCAATAGTACTTGAGAAAACGCGTTCATGATAGTTATATCGTTATATTATACCATTCGGAGGCTTTTTATGACTTATTGATTACGGTAAAAACATAAATATTAATTAATAAAGATTTTAACCGGTTGAATAAGAGGTTGGAACGGCTAATACGAAACCTAAACCAAGGGATCAATATAATTTTGATCGACTTATTAAAGCTTAAGCTGATAATCTTTATGGACGATCTTTTTATGCATGACATATCGTTATAAATTGGCTTTTTGATAACCCTTGTTAATAGAGAAAGATAATAAGAATAGTTTAATATCATCGGAAGTTTAATTTATTTGAACTTTATCAAATGTAAAAGGATTATATGAAGCGTATTAACTTTAGAGATTTGCAGTGTAATAGCCGGCTTCTATATGGGAATAGTATTGTATAAAACACTGAACGTTGTTAAAGGGCAACTGACGATCACCTTTATTTGAGTAGTAATTTATAACAACTCGAGGAGTTTGTTTAAAAGCCTTTGAAAGTTCGGAACCACTAATAAAAAAACGCCTAATAATTGATGTGATAGCATTTCATAAATCTTACAAAAATAGGGGGATATAGGAGTTTAGATTTATTAATGGTAAAGACAATTCCTTTGATCATATAACGAAAACGTTGTTAAACAAAGACTTTTAAAGGTTTATGGATAAAAATAAGCTCAATATACGCATCAAAAGCTACGTTAATAGGTTATCTGACAAGGTCAAGTCATGTATTGGCGAACAAGGATTCCCGGGAAAATTGAAACACTGTTAGAAAATCAAGGTTAGCGAATGATTTGATTATTAATCCAGAATTGAAAGTCTGTACAAGTTTGTAACAGAAAAATTATTGAAAGGAATTGATAAAGTCAGAATTTGGACCCGTAGGGAAAATGGTGATAATTGGGGTTAATTTGGCTGTGGAATTGGCAGGGGTTAAGCTAGTTAACAAGTGTATAATTTAGTGGTAACCGGAAAATATTTATCTACTACACTAACGTACTCGTACCAAAAAAAAAAAAGCTGACAGTGTTCGAATAGTAATAATTGAAATACAGTAAGTCGATTTTACTGAAAGTAAATTTAACTATACTAACTTTAAGTTGAGTGTATTTTTTGTAGATCTACTTTATTAACTGAAAGTCAAATACAGTATACGCATACCTCATACTAGGGAATGAGCCAAACAATTTCCCATTCAAATTACTATGCAGACCGGCTAGTAGTCTGCCAAACCTAGAATAATACATCTACCACTTTCAATACAAGACCAGTTACTTCGGCCGATTCGAATCGACTACATTACAACGATAAAACCCTACCAACACCAATAAATCTATTGAAATAACGAATCTGTCAATGCTAATCTACCCGCATTTATCTCTAATTATATAGATTTTTTGGAAAATTATTTTATTACTTTCTTGGACTTTTAATGTTGATTTATAATAATTATGGCTGAAATCCCTTTGAACACAATATCAGAACGGCGAGCTTTTAACTTACGAAGCTCTAGTCTTTGCAAGGTAAAAGCCTCGCGCAACGATCTGCGCAACTTATAAAACCGAGACCGCTACCCTGCGTTTGCCAATCTATTAAATAACGACCGCCAAATTTGCAAATTTATCTATACTTCCAACATTATACGAATATAATATGCGTACTTATCTTTATTTCAACTTAAACGAGAAAATATTAAGGTTTTTAATCCCGAATACCCCGATCCAATGGATATTGGTATAATTATAATCGGTAAGAATATTATTTGTACTAATATTTGGTTTTTTGAAACCATTTAAACAAATTTCTAAATATATAATTCACCTGTAAAGACGTCTAATCATAAATTTTCAACATATTTCAATTACTATTTATTTATTTAATTATACCATCACCAAGAGGTGTATACCGCGAAGCGGCGCACCAGCTGCTACGAAATATCCATATAGATACCGGCAGGAGGGATCATAACGCGCGCTAGTATAGCCGTAGAGTACCGTTGCCAACCTACACTACCCCTTTAATTAAGACGTTAGGGTGCTCCGCAATTTAGAGACTCATAGGCATATAAACCATAGCCCTGGTCGAGCTATGTAACGCGGCTATCTTAATCCCCGCCCAGCATCTAATCGCATCGAGGATACGACTAGTCCTAGTCCCTTGAAAAAGGAATTCTGTAAAGTTAGAAAAAGCGTGGTAAAAGCCCCTAAAAGGGGCGTTTATAGGAAACGCGCGTAAATATGCATACTCATTAAGGAAAGTTTTAAAATACTAGGGGACCCCCTATACGAACGCGGAGGTCCGTATACTGTTACCATATATAAAAAGCACCCTCCTTTTAATACAACCCCTAAACTTAAATCTTCTTTGAAATAATCGTTAAAGTAGCTAAAATTAATAATCTCCCCTTTTTCGCCGACCATTTTTTTCCTTATTCCCCGCCTCTTTTTCAGCTAGGAACTCTAGCTAATTTTGTCGACTAATAAAACTTACCCGGAAAGATCGTATTATAAGTGCCCGCGCCCAACCAGCTAGGGCCAAAGAACCCCTGCATTTTAAGCGCGTTAAGTATACCTTCGCCGCAACCCCTTTCCCTACTCCCTCGTTTTTTCCCTTTCATCCCTCTCCCGCCCCTTCGACTCGCCTTATTAGCTTTCGCCTCGTTTCCGACGGGGCATAACCCTGTACGAATTATATACGGTTTTTTTTTAACGAGGTATAATGATCACACTAAATACCCGTGGGTATATAGAAGGTGTCAGAGGGTTTATGTTATTAAGAAGATAGCAGAGGTGCTGAGTGAACAATATTGCAACTGTGCAAATAATGATTAAAAGCCGTGAGGCTATTCAGAATATACTGAGACTGAATACTTAGATTGACAACTGAAGAGCTATGAAGGAAATACCATCTATGTGGTGATGACCGTGTCCTTATATATCCGTGCCTTCATACCGTTTTCAGTACTGGATTACTTGAATCAGTGCTGATTCCACTGTACATGGTTGGTTTAGTCATTTTCACTAATAAAGGAAAGGTGTTCCCCGCCTAATGTGTTGGACTTCGGGTTCAGCTGCACACTGGCTTGCTTTCTGACCCGCTATCATGCTTGGGTTGTGATACGGGAGCTAGTAATAAGGCCTGTATTAGGGGAGGAAAGGGCGTAAAATACGCCCATTACACTTGTATAACCCCTTTAATACCTATATTGTAAAAGACCGAACCTAACGTATGCCGATAGTAACTAAACGTAAAAGCGGGTGTGTTTCCGTCGCCCCTGACGCCGCCGAGTTGTTAACAGCCTACCGCGTCGCCGTTGCGGCGAAGGCGCTTTTATAACGCCTTACTGATTTACGAAAACCTTTATGCGCCAACGTAAAGACGGCGGAGGGTAACGCGGCATAAAACGTTATAATGGTATTGTTAAGGCGATAGGATCCTGCTACCAAAGGGGTTTAAGTAGGTATTAGCGACGACAACGAGTTTAATAACGGGAGAGAAATGAGCTTTATCTCTAATTAGCCTGTTACCCCCTCGTCCGTCGCCGCCTTTACTACCCTTTATGTACCCGCCCCATTCATTACTCCACATCCCTTTTTAAAGCCTATAACCTCTTTTCGGAAGGGACGAGCCCACCGAGCGGTCGCTATAAACACCTTAGTAACGATTATGGTAAAGCTAGTAAAAGGATAAACTTCTTTATATTAGGGATAATAGTAATAATAATAATAATAATAATAATAATAATAATAATAATAATAATAATAATAATAATAATAATAATAATAATAATGATAATAATGATAATAATGAAAATAATGAAAATAATAATGATAATAATAATAGCGGTAATATAAGACGGCGGTCTTTGTATATATTTTCTGGCGGACGTAAAACGTAACCTTTATTGGCGGACGTTCAACACGGTTTTATAAGGCTATAATTTAACCGCGTATATTTTCTGAAAAATAGTTAGTAGCATAAGCGAAATCCCGAAAAATATCAGGGTTTACGAAAAATATTTTTATATAGGTATCCCATACTCACTTGTTTAGTGGTTTCCTAAAAGCCCATGACTACTCTTTTTAGACTCAACGAAACCGGATAATAAATTAGGTAAGGATACGTTATATTAGTTATTATAATAGTAATACCCTCCTTTCTCTTCGAAAGCTAAAACCTTCGAAAGTACGAAGCGAAGTTACCGTTCCCGTACGTTATTGTAAGGAAACTATATAAAAAGGGCATTAATAATAGTACCGAAAACGAAAGGGCGCCGGATTTAGCAGATGTGCCGAATTTGAGTATAAGATTAATTATATACGTAAAACCTAAACGTTTATATTAAAAAGATAACTTAATCTTCTTTTGAGTATATTACACCTTTTTTATAACTTTAAGGTTAAATCGTAATCACGATTTTATCACATTTATAAAGGGTTCATTATTGTTGTCGTAAAAAAAAGGAGAAATTAGCCCCTAAATCGGCGAGCTTATTCGCGGCCTCGTTTTCGGCAATCTCCATATACCCTGGACTTTATCTAACCTTTAAACAGTTCGAATACGATTCGACTGCTACGTGGAATCCTTATAAGACTTATTAGGAAAAGGTGGCGAGATTCTTAGTTAGACCTCAAATTAAAAATATGCTATTTACGTATATCGTTATTTCGCATAAGGTGTTATGTAAGGCCTCTTTAAGGCTTCGGAAAGCGCTAATAGACTCCGCGTTAAAGACGAGCGTATTGAGATATAAGCCGCCAAATCCCTTTATAATTGAACTTCTATCCCGGTACATTACATACCCATATCTAACATATCATTTTCTTTCGATGAGTTACTTGAACCTATTAGTAAATACTGTAATATAGTAACGGTTTCAGTTAATGAACCAGATTTTAAAGGTTAAAGTTATGTCATTCGTAGTTAATCTATCCGTAGAGTCGATGAATAACCAAAAGGTAAACCGTAAAGCTAATAAAACGGGTCGGGAAGAGTTAGGAAATATTACTTCAGATTTGAGGAAACGTGGTCAAGTACGTGTTTTCGTTAGCTTAGGTTTCTGTAGCGGTGGAGGGAGGTCGCTGAGATTGCCTTGGGTAATATGGGCCAGGCGGGCCTAAAATCGAAAGGATTTTTTAAAAGCCGTAACGCTGTATAAGGCACCCTTTTTGTTAGCTGACGTAGCTGTAAAGGTAAAGTTACCGTCCCTTATAGCTTCTATTACAGGCGCCTTATTAATTCGTTATACGAGCGGGTGCCTAACGTTAAGGGTTTTTAAACGATAAACGAAGTGAATTCGTTATTATTTTAAAAAATACCCTATTAAAAAGTAGTTCGGCATCCCATAAGGCAAAAAAGCTTAACGTAGTCCTATATAATGGGGTAACCGCCTTTACCATAATAACTAATAATACCGTAATTTTCCTTTTAAAACCTTTTAACCTGTATTCAAAATATTAATTTTTAATGTAATAAATAAATATAAATTCAACTGCAGTAATAATCTCCGTAAGTAAGAGTTAAGGTAGGGTCCCGTATTTTATACTTCAAAGACTTTTATAATACTGAACAACCTTTAAAGCTTTCGTTACCCACTCTCCGACATATTTTTTTTTAATAAAGCGCGGTCGAATTAGAACTTTAACTATCGTATACCTTATAATTTCGCATATAAAGAGTGTCCTATCACTGGGTGAATCAGTCTTATATTAGTAAAAACGAAGGGACTCACCTGTTTAACAAGGTCCGCAAAATATTATCATCTAGTAATATGTAATAGCTATGATTTTTCTGGAGTAAAGACTAGTCGGTTACTTACTTATGAATTTGCCTCTCATACGTTAACCTCAAGACTTATAACGTTTAACTGTAGGGAATCCGCAATTCGTAAAAACAGGACGTCGTCAGCGTAAATAAAAATCCGGCTTGTAGAGTATTGGGTAAGGTCTAACATGTAAATTATATAAATTACTGTAAAAAGGGGTAAGTTTTCTTGGGTCTTGTAACTAAGGTTTTGAAACCCTGTAGTCGTTATTCAATTTTGTACCCTTATTAATTTTCCAATTAAAAAGCTCTTAACAAAGGTAAATCAACTTCATTAAAACCTTATACGTTGTATTTTACGGATTAGCCGATTATAAAGCATAGAGTCCAAAGCCCCCTATACGTTTTTGAAGAAAATAGACGCAATTTTTCCTTTAAAGAGGGCGGGTTTATATTATAGATTAGGGCCGCAACTAAATTAACGGCGAATCGTTTAAAAAATTCTTTTTTTATATTAGACTTTAACTATACCCCGTATAATTAGAGATTGAAAATCTGCCATACTACGATACGTTTTAACCCCTTAGAGTATAATAAAATTAATACTATTAGTTTTTAAAATTGTAATTCTAACAAGTTCCGGTCCCTTAATTTAGGGATTGTGATAACCTTCAACTGTCGCTATACCTGCGAAAAAAACCCAAAGCGGAGGTACTTAATGTAAAACATGCGAATAGATCCCGCAATATATTCCGAACAAACTTTAGAAATTCGTATCGTTTCCTCGTTAGACCTAGCGGATATGTTTCGGACGCCTATAGTATTTCGTTAAATCTTTTCGTTGGAGATATTAAACCTTTACGAAACCGTATATACGGATTCGTCCCAGTCGTTAAAAGGGTTGTCGTTTAAATCGTGAATATTCAAAAACCTTTTTAGGATATTATTCCGTAACTTCTAGGCTTATATTTGATTTCGTTTAAAATATCTTAGCCCCCTACCTTAAAGCGGGGAGCCCGAAGCGAAAAGGGGGACTTATACTAGCTAATAATGCTATACATTTTAACGAGGTCGGCGGTCCGGTCGAGCTTATTTTTTTATAAGTTAGCCCATGCCTTACGTACATTAGCTAGGGAATTCTTGCGTTTAATAGATTCAACCTGTCAAGGCCGGCCCTCATCCGCCTTCCTTATATAATGCCGAAGTCGGTTCAGCTTAAGGGTTTACTAATTCGTAACTTTAACTTATGTTGTAGCAGGTTTTCCCACCGTATAAATGATATTTAAATACAGTCGTGCAAAGGCTCCCACCCAGCCGTGTATCTCAACCTCGTCCATTATATTCGCGGCGTTGGGTAGAGAGGCCATAACAACACCAATCAAGTTCTCAAACCTGGAAAGGCTGGGCTCCGGAACTTTAATCCGAGGGATCGGTATAGAAGGGGACCCATAGACTAGAAGAGTTGTAAGTAAGATCCTGTAATCGGACCCACTATCTAAGCTGGGGCGGATAACTGTAGTAGCACCGGTAATGTTGGTTAAGGTAAGATCAATGACGTGTATGTTTCAATTATTATTATATGGCTTAGCTTTATATTAATGGAATATCGGATATCCATTTTCCGAATATTATTATTGGTATAACGAAAAACATAATTCGGTTAAAAAGGTTATAAAGAATCGCTCTATTATAAACACTAACTACAAAATAGTGAAATTTTGCTGTATATTATAAAAAGAATATAATTCAAGAAAATACGTGTGGAGAAAATGTATATATATTGAAGTTATAGGTATTTTGAACCAAAATAATACTAATCAAAAGGTGTTAATACCTGATCTTTAGGGAATTATATAATAATTAACATGGTAATATTTGAATTTTTTTCGTAACGGTTGAATTATAAGTTTTGATATGTAATTAGTTGAGAAAAATAAATCCTTATTTCTGTTATTAACACATTATTAATATTTATTTTACTGTTATAAAACATGAACATCGAAGCCCTTCAAATACAATTAGCAAAATTATCTTAGCGATATACGTATATATGGATTCCAAATATAAAACACTTAATGAAAATTACAGAAAACTTAAAAAAGATACAAAAAGTGGAATAATTATCAACGTAATTACTATAATTAGAATTGAGGTAACCGTATTCGCTGAATCGTAATAAAAGATATGATCAAGCCCACGAATATATTTAAAATAAAATATTAAAAAATTGATATCAGTCTTAACGCTTTAATGACCACAGAGTAAATTACCATTAACGGGAACAGAATTACAGTTAATAAGTATAAGATCGCGGTTGACTAAACCGAAAACATAATTAAGTTTATAATCGATTTAATAGAGGTAAATAGCTAGACGGATTGTATAATATTTTATCAAGAAAAAAAACTAAGAATAAAGATGAATAGTTTGCATTTTGACTTTCCTCGTGGATAATATCTTCGACCATACGCTATAATTCGGTGAATAATGTTTTTATTACTTATCTTAATACCGAAGTAATGCGTTGTATATGTAATCTTTGCGGATTGAATCACAATTTGCGTAACTCGTTATTTGGGTACATTGAAATGTATGATAGTTCGAATATAATGAAGCAAAATGTTGTATTTACATTGATTACCTTTGTAGGCGTGAAATATATTTTCAATACCTGTGAAATTCTATAAACTCCGTTCGTTACAATTTAATAGGTCTTGTCAATTAGTTGTTACCGTTATTTATGTTTGCATATATAGAATGTAGTTAATACATAAGATATTGAGATATATATTGATAACGATATAGAAGAATTATTGGTAAATAAGATGGTTTTAAATGGCAAGTATCCTAAATAATTTTTATTTAAACTTTCATTTTTTAAATTTATAACAAGTGTTATTAACCAAGTTTTGTTGTTTATGGAAAAAATAAATACAGTATATATATTTATAACTCATTATCCAATAGTTCGTTTTGCGTTTTAATAGAAATATATAAGGTTTGAATTTCTATTCTTTTACAGGCGAGTTATTTATATGAAGATAATTCCATAGGTTTCAGGCGTTTTGTTATGTATATAAGTACGTTACATTATAAACTTATCAACTCTAATTTCCAAATTATATTTAAGAAATTCAAAACGACTTTATAGCTCATTATATAAAAAGTCGTAATTATTTACATATGCCTTCTTAAACCTTAGCAATGATTATGGATATTGATTCGTTCTGTTAAATGATGAATGGGACAAGATTCCATATTTATGAATAGATATTGAACGGCTTTAAATGTAGTTTGAGGTATTTCAACGCTTCAATTTATTAAATCTTACAATATCTGGTCAGGAAAACTTAACATTTTAAAGGGAATTCATCTATATATCATTAACTAATATTGAAGAATTATATAATTTGACTGAAAACTAGACAAACGTTGTCATAACACTGAAGTATTGGGTATATGTAAATTAAAATGAATTCAACTTGAAATTTATCATAACTTGAAATAAATCTGACTTTATAGAAGAACGAGATATCTATGTTATAGCGCCATTTCCTGATATTAAATCACAGTGTAATATATCTACTTACGTAATTTAGATATTGAGAAGAAATAATTTAGAAAAGGTTTACAAAATAAGAATTGAATAAAACGGAATATCCCTAAAATTTCACAATTTATGCTAAAAAGACTTGAATGACGTATACCGTACAATATATGTATAATGAAGGTTAATTTCGGTAATAATTTCAATATTGAAGATAAATATATAATATTGTAGTTTACTAGTTTACATAATAAATTCCTACTTTTATGCAAAAATAAAACACATATGTAGCAAAATAAAGACGTTAGAATGAAAACTTCGTTGATTAATATATTAAAGGAGTATTAATTCAATCGTTACTGATGCTCAATTTTTATACGAAATGAAAGGCTTGTAAACCCTTGGTTGAACAAGTTATACAATAAAAAAGAATAGAATTTACTGCTAATATCTGACTATTCATGTTACCAGTATTTATTATTTAGCATTAAATACAAAGTTAAAGTAAAGATTCTGTCGTTTATAATTCAAGAACAGTAAATCGGGAAGTGATTTTAAATATTTAATATTTGCATCTTCAATCGCAGATTATATAGTTACAAGAAGCAAGTAATGAGTTATTATTATCAATGCAACGAAATTCTTCTCCCAGCTTTTCGTTTACCCTCTCTATTATAAAAGAATTTTTTTTTTTCCCTTATTAAGGGTTTGAAAGAAAGAAATTAACCCTAAAAGTTTACGGTAATACGTTATTTAAGTTGTAACTTTTTATAAATTAAAAATTACATTGCTTTAATAAATTAAGTAAAGCGCTTATAGATGATATTGTGGTTTTATCGAATACGTCTAAAATTATATAAAGTATTGGAAAATTAATTTTACTAATTCAACAAACTTAATATTATTATTCGACCAAATAAAACTTTTGTTAAGTTTTGTTACATTAAATGTCTTGAGTTCAATATTAATATATTCGGTTGCTCCACGATTAATAAAAAAACTGGGGGATTTCGCCTTTTCAAGTTTTCGTGTATTCCAGAAGCCCTTAAAATATACCTCATAGCTACAGTCTTTTTACGATGTATAATACCTTTTTTCGCATAATTGGTAAAACTACTTCAATAGCTTAAAACTTCGTTGTTAATAAAGGGCAGTAATAAAGGTTATTGTTGGAACAGTATTGTAATGGTACTACATACAGTGCAGTAGGTCAACTTTACTTGCAGTAAAGTTGAATGTACTGCAAGTGTATTGCTTTGTGCGGACTTACCGCATTGGATGTAAGTCGAGTGCAGTACGCTGCACTTCACTCTAGGGTACGGACTAAGCACTTGACCATACAAATGACAATACAGACCGGCTAGCAGTCTACCAAACCTAGGACAATACATCCTCCATCTGACCACGCAATACTAATGTTACTTCGATCAATCGAATCGATAAAGTTGCAACGTCTAAGGCCTACCAACACTGACCAGTGCTTGCCTGCTAGGTTAATTACAGATAAGCTAAGTAAAAGAAGAAGTTACTTTCTAGTTACACTCTACATTAAACGGCGGTTAGAGTAAATGAAGAATTCTTACGAAGGGCCTCTATTAGTATTACGCCAGTTCTCAATGACAGAAAAATAGAAAAGACTTTTGGGTTGCGCCAATCCCCAACGGTAACCTGGAAGTAAACGACGATATCGTTACTTAAAAACACTGAGAAATCTTCATTGATACTTCTTAAAGAAAAGCGTTTAGATTAACCGCTAAAAGTCCCAAACGACAAGTTGGCAAACGGCTAAGTCAGTACTATTGCGGGTGTTACTACTACAGAAAAATGATCAAGTCTCAATGCCAAACAATTTATACCAACAAATAACTTTCGTTTTTACCCTTTACATCAAATCTCTTCCTATACTTTACTCTTTTCACTCCCTTTACATTACTTTAATCGTCAAGTTCGCTGCTCTAAGCGAAAACACCGAGAATCGCCAAGTCGCACTAAAAAAACTACGTCACGCGATCAGATCTCACGCTAAGTCACCGAGTTATTAAGTTGTCAAATTCACACGCGACTTTACGCCAAAACACCAAATCACTACGCCCAAAGATCACCAAGTTTATTGCCTTACACGTATACACGCCCTACATAAGCCTAGACGCCAAGATATTTACCGCTAGCACTCACTTCGAAGCTATCACTGACCCCGCCAGGAAAGAAGCGATCAAAGCGTTCGGAGCTACTTTTATCAAGTATTACAACTGTAACTTTTGAAATGAAAACGTTAACAAAGACTTAGCCGAAAAATACCTGGTCAACTTCGTCGGCAATTACATCGTCGAGCAAGACGACGGGAAAAAAATGTAACCGCGGTGATTGTGCTTTCCGAAAATATTGTAAGTTTTTCGATAACTGGACTATTAACATGTGGAACATGATTAAAAAAGCTATTAAGTCCAAGCTAAAAGAAAACTTAAACGCCGAGGGATCTACATGCTGAAGAAAACCTCTATAAGGCTGGCAAAAACCCTATTTAACTTGACCCAGCTTAAGGAATACCCTTAAAACTTACAGTCTAAGGGAAAAGGTATTAAGAAACCTTAACGCCCCCATACGCGTTTTAGGGGACCCCTGATTCACCCTTTACAACTAAGTTAAGCCTTTCTACGCATTAGTGATAAGAAACCTATTAATATACTTGGTAGCCTAGCATCTCTACATAACAACACGGAGTACGCCTTTAGCGGCGAAAGCGTACGCGAAGCGAGGATTACCAACGCGGCCAGAGGTATTGACATTAACGCTTTATACCAATAAATTAAACAAGATCGTCAGGTTTCCCAAAATCCCTAAGTACCTATCGGCTTTTAATACAATCGTCAAGTACCTTAAAAACCCTTTTCATTCGGACCCTACGTACGCGAACCGACCCTAGACCCTACAATAGGACTTTACCTATCGGGTTAGGCGACTGTAAATTACCCTTAACACCGTCCTTCAGAATCTTTAAGACTTGAACCGCCAGGAAACACCAACTAAGCCTGAGATGATTATCACAACCTTCCTCCAAGACCTGTCAGGATAGTTAACATCAATTAAAAGCTAATAACGGACTTCGTCAAAATTCAGGATAATATAAAGAAGTATAACGGAAAGCCTTACAACCTTTTCAATATTAAGATAATGCCCTTTTTAAATATTTGTAAATAGATAAAGGTACCCCCTTTTGGTTTTTACTTACTATTTCCAAAAATCATTATAGGGTATGCCAAAGACTACTACCTAACCTTTCTAATGAACGCCATAACATTCCGCGAGATTTACGACGGTATAAAAGGCTATTTCGAGCAAGATATCCACTTCGAGAAATACCATACGGATTAGGTCACTACGCGGTAAATTACAACAATAGTATAAAAAAAGAGGAGAAATTACTAATGGATATTTTTAACCAAATTCTTGAAAAGCTGATAATGTGTTAAAAAACAATAGAAAAGGCTTACGTTGGCGAAGCTACACTTCACGAATAGGTACAAGTAACTGTTACGGGTGTTAGTAAGTTCGAATACGCTTTACAACGCTCAAATACTACTTATAAAAGCTTTTTTAACCAGTTGCGTTTTTCGTTTGCCATCGTAATAGTACATATACCAAACTTGTTCGGTATATATACCTAAGTCGGTAACTTCCTTAACGTGAAAGAGGAAGACCTTATGGTAATTAACTACATTGAACGTAAGTACTTACGCCTATAATGCCTAAGGTCAAGTTTATTAATTTCGGCCCCAAACTAAAGGTAAAATCCACGTTAACTCTATTAAAATTCAGGCGAACCTGTTAACCGCAAACACTATCGTGGTAATAATGGAAAAAGATATTGTATTTGTAATAAGGCTAGCTCCTAATTAACTCGCCACCCCCTTGCCGAGTGTAACAACAAAAAAGAAACGTATTACGTTTAATATCCTGTTGTTTTAGAATAAGATTATTTAAACCAGGTTATAAATGTTGAAGGTAACGAGCTAATTAACGCCGCTAACGCCTCTAAGTAAATTAAGTAATACAAAGATACTATTTTTAGTACGATAATATAATGATTAGCCGACTATACCTTTTTATACCGTTTAAATATTAAAAACCCTTACATTTACCCTAAATATACCCCTAACCCCTTATATACCTTTAACTTTTGCGATCGCTATACGTACCATACGTTTCAAGGTATTATGCCAAATACTAAGGCAGAAAGGTATTTAATAAAAGGCTAGTCGTAATATGTAGCATTATGGAGGCAAAGCACTACAGCTACTGAAATTAATCGTTGCGATGCTAAAAAGTCAAAGTAAGCTTTATCTTAGGCGAATAACCATCATTACGGAAAACAAAGGTAATTTAAACTATTATAAAAATGATTACGTTTTACATCCTTAAGTCCCCTACCCCTTTACTATTTTTCTTAAAAGATATAAAGACCTTTAGTATTAATGTGGACATTAACGTGAACATTAACACAAACGAGCTAGTTAAAAACGGCTAGAGGTTTTTACTCGCCTTTAAGTAAAGGTATCTATGGTTTTATCTTTAAGGTCCGAAAACAGTAGTATTAAACCTAAAAAAGCCGAAAATACGTTAATTACACCGGCTTCTTAACCACGTAGCTGTTCATAGGCTTTATAAAGTCCTAAAGTCCGTAAGGTATAACGATGTGGAATGATTTGCCTTAAAAGCCATTGAAAAGCTGTACCACCACGATTAAACGTATATCCTAATCCCCTGAAAATTTAAATTTACATTAAAAGACGATAAGGATTTTTACTATAAGATTTTTGTTAATGTATTTTACTTGGATAATAAGTCTGTTTTTTACGTCGTTAATTCCGCAACTTTTATTCACGGAGCGAAGTTTTGAAAGTTCCTTTCGACAAAGGATACGTAGGAAACGTTAAGGATACTATAAATTAACACGTACTTGGATCTACCTAACGTCGTCGTATACGATGCCGTTATTAACTTTACGGTGGCGAAGTTCCAAAAAGATGCTAAAATAATAGATATTTAGTGCAAACAAGTACTTGTAAAAGCCTATTAAAGCATTAGGAAGGTTAAAAGGGCATACGCTCTACTTCGCCGAAAGTATAATATTATTACGTTGGAAATTGAAAGTTTTACAAATTCGAAAGCACGTTTATAAATCGCAGTGAAAAGTTTAAATGATACTATAGGCCCTGACGGTCTGGTGCTAATGTTGCTGGGCTTTGAAGCGTACCTACGCCTGACGAGTAAATCTCCGCCCTAGGTAAGTACTTAAAAACGTATTACGACCTATAGCAAAGCTTTATGGGAACTACAAAGGGAATCGGCACGTTGCTAAGTTAATAATACCCTTAATACCAAAAACGGTCTTATAATAATCGACGTGTTTACTTTACTATTAAAAAGTAAAGTTCTCATAGCGGGCGCCGGGCAAATGAAAAGGGCTATATAAGATATTAAGTATCATAAACTTTAAAATAGTTATTAAAACTAATAACGGTCCTATATCTTTCTAGATTACTTAGGTTAAACCTTAGATTAAGGCCATTAACTATAAAAACCTTTACGTTAAACAATCGAGTGAATACGAACCTCCCACACACGTTATCGACAAGCCAATAAAACGCTACCGGCGCGGACAACATTCGAAAAAAAGAAATGTTAAAAAGAATAAATATACACCGGGCCGCATTGACAATACTATTTGGGTAAGTAAAAAAAAGAAGGATAACGAAGACTTGACAGTAAAGCTTAGGGTATAAGGGATTATTAAAACTTTCGGCAAACCTTTTGAAAAAAGCAATAAGGTTGAGATCGACGGCCTATTAACCCGAGGTATTGTATAATTTATGCCGAAAGTTAACTTTAACCTTTAAAACCTAAACATTACAATCGTTAAATTGAGTATTATTTACGAAGTTCAAAGTAAAACTACGGGGTGGCCCTATAAAAAGTTACGATTAATTGTTTGAGGATACGGTAATAAAGGTAAAAATTCAATCTTTACGTAATCGTTAACGATTTAAAAGATTAGTTAACGTTTGGTAATTGTTTTGGAAACAAGTCTACTAGCTAGAACTAATAGTAAATTTACACTTAATAGCTATAATATTACGTAAGTTTATATATATTTAACAACGAATCTATAACGAATTATACTATTGGAACTACCACAGGAACTTCATATCGTTTACCTATTAAAAACGGTAATACGGTGTATTAAACCACTTTATAGCCTAGCTAAAACAAGCGTTTATTAATTTCTAACCTATTAATCGCACTCTAAATCCTGGCTAGCGATAAAGTCTTTAATATACGATCCGTACATATTGGTAACGTAAAAGAAAGACTTCGGCATAATAAGCATATGAATTAACGATATATTTTTCGTCGGAACAGTGAGCTTCATAACACAGGAATAACAAGTAATCGAGGACTTTAAGTTCTAAAATTATAGGCCAATAACAATGTTAACGAAAATAACCAACTTAACTTTAATAAATCATTAATTCGTATACTTGGTGTTAATGCCGGTCTAAGTTTCCATTGAAAGAGCTAAGGCGCTATTTTTACTATAATCGACAAGACTAATAAGACTAAGGTGTAACGGTACTTGGAATAGCGTATACGGGGTAACGATATTATTACCTTATGCTAACCGAAAGCCTTATATGACCTATCTATTACGGCATCAGTACAAATACCAATAGATAAAAACTTTAATCGACTAAATAAGAGGCTAAAGTGGTAAATGTGGAATTTGGATCGTTGGATTAATATAGTATCAATCGATTTTTCAAATGCTAAACTAATAATCTTTACGGACGGGTCCTTCATAAATAATATCGATTTGTCTTTACAGATCGAGTTTTTAATAACCATTGTTAACGAAAATAAGCGAAAAAATCAGTTTAGCATCACCGGTAACCTAAATTACTAAACTTCCGTTAAGTACAAAAGGATTATATGAAACGTGCTAGCTTTAGAGATTTATAGCATAATAGCGAGCTTTAATGTAGGCATGGCGCTATGGGAAACCTTTAACCCTATTACTAAGCAGCTGAAGATTCCCTTTATCTCGATAGTAATTTGTACCGATTTAAAGAGTTTTTTTCGAATACCTGTCAAAGCTCTGAACTACCAGCGAAAAACACTTAATAATCAATGTAATAGCACTCTGCGAAGCCTACAAAGGGAGAGAAATTGAGGAGTTCCGATAAATCGATGGAAAAGATAATCCTGCAGATGCTATGATGAAGGCCACAGCAAATAAAGCACTGGAAAGGTTTGTAGATAGTAATAAACTGACTATACGCATTAGGGGATACGTAAATAGACCGCCCGGAAATCCCAGATTACGTGATAGCGAACAAGGATATGCTGGCAAACTAAAAGACTGCCAGGGGATTGGGATTGATAATGGCGATCTATTTAAGTAACACAGTTGAAGTTGCGAAAGGCTATGGCGAAAGAACTTTTTATGGGAGTTAATAAACTAGAACCTCGGAGTAACGGAGCAATTAAAGTTAAATAGGGTCAATTTATGTGCAATTAAGTGTAATTCAGTATGAGAGTCAACTGAAATTGACAGGGGTTTGGCTAGTTAATGAAGAGGTAATTTAGTGGCAACCGAAAAGGATTGGCAAGCCACACTGGCGTGCGCGCGCATAAACTAAAAAGCCGCCAGAGTTGGAACAGTTTTTCAATAGTACTACATGTAGTGCAGTAGGTCAACTTTACTTGTAGTAAAGTTGATTGTACTACAAGTGTATTGCTTTATGCGGACTTACCGCATTGGGTGTAAGTCGAGTACAGTACGCTACACTTCACTCTAAAGCACGGGCCAAACACTTGGCTATACAAATTACAGTGCAGACCGGCTAACGGTCTGCCAAACCTAGAACAATACATCCTCCATATGACCACGCAATAATAATATTACTTCGACCAATCGAATCGACAAAATTGCAACGTCTAGAGCCTACCAACAGTTATATCCAATATAGTAAACATGTAAAACGTTAGAATTATGCCTCTTTAACATATATTACAAACTATACTTGAAAAATGAAATTTTGAATATAATTTATCATTTTCTACATAAAACGTTCTTTTCAAACTATATCTACTAGTTTATTTTTTTATTTTTTGTAAATTGATACTAATATCAAACCAGGTCTTCAGATTATCATTTTTATTTGAGTGAGGATTTCGTATGGAAAAAGGGTATTATTGTACTGTTCACAATAGTAAAGCTATTTTCCCCCTTTAATTGTTACCTTTTTGAGGCATAGCTTAATTATAAGCTTTTAAAATTTGAAATAACGTGCCTTGTATAGGTTTATTGATGGTTACGAACTGCATTAGAAGTGAGTTAATATACAATTATAGTATTTACCGATTATAATTTCACAAAGAGTATTATAAACAACTTAACATTTAATATAATATTTACGAATCGAAGCAATCGCTGGCTAGTTCCCACAATTTGTGTGGATATATAAAAATTAGAGGTAATATACCTGCCGAACAGGAATAACTTTGTACCTAATATATTATTTTGGCTGGCGATAACCGGAGATGAAGTTATAGAAAAATATTATAAGTTTATTATTTTTAATCAGGTTTTTAAACACAATTTTTAAATATTTTTTGATAAATCACTTTTACATTTTGCAGATATTTATACCACCTTACATATATGACGCAGTATTATCTAACATTTTCAAATGTTATTTAATGTGATTCGAAACCAGTTGACATCATATACTAAAATGCAAAAGTAATTACAACGAAAAATTCTAGTTATCCGTTTCGTTTTTGAGATGAAACATTACATTATTAGAATTCAGAAGGCATATTCGCCCTGATGGTACCACTGTCTTTAATATGAAAATTGTTGATAAATATATACGATTAACGTTATAACTTCGGCCGCGATAGAATAATGATCTTTTTTCAATAACATTTACTTTCGTAGAAAGCAATATCTTATTACATAACATGGAAGAATACGCTAATTGTGTAATAAATCAAAGAAAGATTATTGGAAATTCATTCGGAATTTTTATTTTATTTAAGCGTCTAAGACATCAATATGTACCATTATTATGAATATTATTGTAATATTACCCCCCGGTTCTTTTCGATAAAATATGATGATATATAAGCGGTTATATTCAATGGAATATGATTATAACCGTTACTTACAACATATCAAAACGCTTTATACTATTTACTAGATATATAATATATATGTTGGTAGCGCTTTAGACGTTGCAACGTTATCAATTCAATTGGTCGAAGTAACAGTAGTATTGCATAGTCAAGTGGTGGATGTATTCCTCTAGGTTTGACAAACCGCTAGCCGGTCTGCATAGTAATTTGTATAGTCAATTATTGAGCCCGTGCCCTAGTGTGAAGTAGATGTATACTGTACTGGCTTTAAAGCCTATATAGTAGGCTAAAACAAAATAATATACTCAATTTGTAGTTAGTATAGTTAAATTTACTATCATTAAAGTTGACTTACTGCATTGCAAATACTACCATTTCAATATTAGCGGCTTTTAAGTTTATACGTGCTAGTGTAGTTAACTCGTCTTTTCCGGTAAGTGTTGAACTGAGATCTCGTTAATTAGCTAGACCACTGTCAATTCCAACTAACTTTTACATCGAATTATACCTTTTTACACTTAAATTAACCCTAATTACTGTTAGTTATTTTACGGCTTTGAGGTTCAAATTTATCGACTCCTATAAAAAGTTCTTCCACTACAAGCCTATATAAACCTTTAATTTAGACGTACCAGTTAAATAAATCGCCATAATTAATCCCCTGGTAGTTTTTCATTTCGTCAGAAAATACGTGAACGCTGTTATATGATTTGTCCTTGCCGAGCGGTTTATTGATGCAATCCTCGATCATATAGTTAATATACTTCTATTTATAAACCTTTTAAGAGACTTATTAAACGATTCCTTCTATATGGTATTATTAGGATTGTCTTTCCAATTAATTTACTGGAATCCTTTAATCTCACTCCCTTTGTAGGCTATACGGAGTGTTATTACGTCGATTATTAAACATTTTTCATTCGGGGTTTCGAGTTTCGAGAGGTATTCGAACAGGCTTTTTGAGTCGATAAAAATTACTACCGTGATAAGAGGAATATTTACCTATTTAATCATAAAGTTAATGGTTTACTATAATATCATAGCTATATTAAAGTATATCATTTTACCGTAAACCTATGAAGCTAATATACTTCGTATAATCCTTTTACATTTAATAAAGATCCAATGAATTTGTTCATCGATGATATTAAATTTAATCCCTATATTTGTCCTTATCAACGAGGATTATGAAAAAGCTGATTTATAAAGACAGATCAGTGTTATTTATAAAAGATCTATTTTTAAAGATTATTAACTTAACCTTTCACAGGTCGATTAAAATTATTTTCATTTCTTGGTCTATGTTCCACATTTTCCATTCGAATATCCTATATAGCTAGTCAAAGTTGTTATTTTTGATTTATGTACCTATATCGATATAAATATGTAGTAGGAGGCCTCCGGTTGGAATAAAGTAGTAATGTAACTAATACGGGAACGTTATTTCAGGTACCGTTAGGCCTTAGCCACTTTATTCTTATCGATTTTAGCCAAATTAATGCCTTAGCCATTTTGGAGAAAGTGAAGGCCGATTTTAACACTAAGAATATAGATTAATTATTTATTAAAGTTAAGTTGACTGACCTTCCCCAACGTTATAACCGGCTTAAAATTCTAGAAGTTGGAATCTTTAATTAATTATTATTCTGATATCACAAAGCTAGCAGTTTTAACGCAAAGAGTATCGTTAATATATATACCTATTAATCTGAAATCATTTTTTTACGTTACCAGAAAATAAAGGTTGTATGTCAAGAACTTTATACCTCACCGTGATTCAAAATGCGTTTAGTAGGTTAAAAACCAAAAAAAACCTATTTTAATTAGTTCTTATGATAACTTAATATACCGTATTACCGTCTCTAAAGATTAGATTACATGTAGTTCCTGTGGCTACTTTATCATGATGATCTGTTATAGGTTAGATATCAATTAGGTAAATATTTACGTTATATTTCAGCTATTAAATATAAATTTACCTTCAGTTTTTACGAGGTCATTTATTACTAAAGCGACTACTAAGCGTTTAATAATATTTTCAATCGTTAGTGATTACGTAAGTATCCAGTCTTTACTTTCATTGCCGTATCCTTAAGTGATAAGGTCTTATATTTCGTACGGATACCCCGTGGTTTTTCTTTTAACCTCGTAAATAATCCTCAACTTATAGATCGTGAAATTTGGGTTATAAAGGTTAAATTCGTATTTCGGTGAGAATTATACAACTTTTCGAATTAGTAGGCTATTAATTCTAATATTATCGCTTTTTTAAGGGTTTACCCGAGATTTTGATAATGCTTTATACTCGAAGCTTTAATAAAAAGTCTTCGTTATCCTTTTTCTCCGTAATTACCCAAGGAGTATTGTAAATGTGACCCGGAATATATTCCTCTTTTTTTTTTTTTTTTGAGGATTGTCTGCGTTAGATACGTTTTATCAGCTTATCGATTATAGATAAAAGGGGTTCGTATTGACTTGGTCGTTTAACTTAAGGGTTTTTATTTTTAATAACCCCGATAAAAGGTTTAACTGAGGTAATATAAAAATTTATTGAACTGTTAATAGTTTTTACAACTACTTTAGAGTTAACGATACTAAAGGTTTTATATAAGCCTTTTCATTTGCCTGGCTCCCGCCATACAAAGACTTTACTTTACAATGGCAAAGCAAGTACCTAAATTATTATAGGGCTATTTCTGATGTTAAGGGCGACGTTAACCTAGCGGCATACCGATTTTTCCGCAATTCCTTTAGTGCTTTTCCGTAAGTCACGGCTCGATTTTAGGTACTTACTAATATCAGAGATTTAATCATTGGGATTGAGTACGCTTCAAAAACCAATAGGGTCGGAATTAGGCCGCCAGTACCTATAGTGTCTTTCAGACCTTTTACCACTATTTAAAGGCATGCTTCCGGATCTGTAAAGCTTCTAATCTCTAGCATAATGATATTATACGCTTAGCGAAGTAAAGCTTATACCCGTTTAACCTTTCCAATTCTCTATTAGGCCTTTATAAATACCTATTTACACTAGATACCTATTATTTTAGTATTTTTCTAAAACTCCACCGCTGTAAAGTTGTTGCCAGTATTGTGGAGGGCTATGTTAGGTGGGCCTAGATACGTGTTAATATATAGTATCCTTAACGTATCCTATGTATCCTTTACCAAAAGGGATTTAATAAACTCAGCTCCATAAAAAAGGGTTTAAAGTAAACAACGTAAAGAGAAGGTGATTATTTAAGTAAAAATATCAATAAAAGCTTTACGATTGAAATTCTTGTCGTTTTTGAATATAAATTTAAATCTTCAGGGGTATTCAGCATATATTTGGTAATAGTAACGAAGATTTTCGATAGATTTTAAGGTAAAGCATCCTACATTTTTTTGCTCCACGGACTTTGAGATTTTATATAGCCTTTTAATAATTATTTGGTTAAAACGCTAATATAGTTGACGTATTTCTGGCTCCGTTAGGTTTAATATCACTGTCTTTAAACCTTAAATATAAAACTATAGGTGCCTTAACTTAAAGTCATAGAAAAACCTTTACCCGTTTTTAACCAAATCGTTGATGTTAACGTTAACATTAACGCTGAGGGTTTTTATGTCCTTTAAGTAAAGGAAAAAAGAGGTAAGAAACTTAAGGATCTAAAACGTAATCGACTTAATAATAAGTTAAACTACCGTTATCTCTAATAAAGATAGTTATTCGCCTAGTCCAAAGCCAACTTTGGCTTTGTCAACATCGTAACGATTAATATTAGTGGCCTTAGTACTTTCCCACCGTAATGTTACGTACTATAAATAACCTCCTATTAAATTTCTTGTTGCCTTTATATCTGGCATAATCCTTTGAAAAGTATAGGCTGCGTAACGATCGCGAAGGTTAATTGTATATAAGGTGTTAGGAGCTTGATCAATGTAAAGATAACGGTTTACATTACTCAAGCAGTTCAAAAAGACATAGTTGGCTAGTTACTTGACCGTACCAGGAGTAGAATCTTTTTTTCATTTGATTTACTTCGGGGTATAGTTACTGTTAATTTCCTCGTTGCCTTCAAAGTTTGCAATATAATCTAAATAGTCCAGTTTAAAATTAATATGGTACTGGATTTAATATATTACCTTTTTATTATTACGTTCGACAAAAGGGTAACGAGTTAACTAACAGATAGACTTACCACAGATCCAATATATTTTACCACTATTAAGACGATAGTTCTGACGGTTAGCAAATCTTTTTAAATTTTGGACCTATTAGCACCAATGTGGCTATTGCCTTTAGTTTAGGACTATTAGATGTGAAGAGGGCTTATAGCTATACTTGCGGTCGACATAATTAATTACCGCATAGTTTTCTTCCTCTATGTCAAGGAAGTTACTAGCTTAGGAATATATACCAAGCAAGTTTAGTGTACATGTTATTATGATTACGAACGAGGAACGTAACTGGTTAAGAAAGCCATTGCAGGTGGTATCCGGGCGTTATAGAACGTATTCCAACTCGCTAACACCTGTAACGATTGCTTGTACCTATTATCCAAGTGTGGCTTTTCCAACGTATGCTTTCCTCATTGCCTATAAGCACAACATCAACTTATGAAGCATCTGGTTTAGCACGTCTATTAGTATTTCGTCTTCTTTTTTCTTTGCCATTATCGTATTTTATTTTGTAGTAGACTAGTCTATATTGTATTAGGCAAGGTAAACATCGTATTCGAAGTAGCTCATTATATTATCATAAACTTCGCGAAAGGTAATTTCTCGGGTTAGAAAGGTTAGGTAGTAATCCTTAAAATTCCCTGTAAGGACTTAGGGTAATAATAAGTAAAAACCAAAAGGAAAAACCTCTATTTACTTACAAATGTTGAAAAAGAGTATTATCTTCATGTCGAGGAGGTTATAGAGCTTCCCGCCATACTTTTCTCTATCGTTCCAAATCTTTGCAAAGTTTGTAAAAAGCTTGTAATTAATGTTAACCATTTTAATAAGTCTTAAGGGCAGGCCGCGGCAGTCATTCTAATCTTTATTAGTAGTATTTACTTGTAATTTAATCTTCAAGGCCCTTAAAACATGGTGTTAAAGGTAATTTCTAGCCGCCTAATCCAAGGGGTAAAAACTTATAGTGAAACCTATAATGTGCTTACGCGTATAGGTAAATCTACCATACGAAGGCTTTTAGGGAACTTGGTAGTTAAGGAGATAGGGGGTAATAGGGACTTAAAGGTTCCAAGGAACTTGACGATCTGTCTTAATTGACTGATATAAAGCGTTAACATCGATTCTTCTGGCGGTATTAGCGGCTGCTGATTTACATTCCTTTCTGCCTCTAAAAGCGTACTCTGCGCTATTACTTGAAGGTGCTGGTCTGCCTAGTAAATTAATATGTTACTTGTCGTTAGCGCTTAAAGAGGCTTAACTTAACTAGGAATGAAAGGGAGGTCCCCTAAATCGTGTATAAGGGCGTTAAGGTTCTTTAACATCCTTCCCTTAGGGTGTGAATCTTAAGGGTATTTTTTAAGTTAGGTCTGATTGTAAAGGGTATTTGCTGATTTAGTGGAGTTCCTTTTTTCCATATAGATTCCTCGTTGTTCAAGATTTTCCTTTAACTTTGACTTAATATCTTTTTGGATTTTTTTCCATAAGTTAATAGTCCAGTCATTAAAAAACTTACGGTACTTACAGAAAACACAACTGCTGCGGTCAAGGTCTTCGCTTTCATTATGGTCGATAATGTAACAGCCGATAAATTTAACCAGATGCCTTTCTATTAAGTTTTCATCAACATCGTACCCCCAGAGATTTTTATCGTAATGCTTGGAGAAAAAAGGTCCGAAAGTTTTAATTACCTTTTCCCCGGCGAAGTTGGTAATAGCGTTAATGTAAGCGCTAATGGTAGCTATTTTAATCTTTTTACTAGCGTAAGACTTGGTATTTTAACGTAAAGTCGCATGTGAACTTCGCGATTTAATGTAAAACCGCGCAACATTACTTTTTCGGTGCCACTTGACGATTCGTAGTGTTTTCGCTTAGGGCAGTAATCTTAACAATGAAATTAGCGTAGGGGAAGTGAAAAAAAGTAAAATAGGGGCAAAAGTTTAATATAAAGGGCAAAATCGAAGGTCGTTTATTATTGTTATAGGTAAAGGTCGAAAATTATTCATTGTTTGGCCGTGGAACTTAGTCGTTTTTATAATAGTAACGCTCGTAGTAGTAATAACTTAGCATTTTACCAATTTTCCGAACTTCAAAACTTTTAACAGTCAAATTTATCGTCTTTAAAGGAAATCCGTAAATATTTATTAGTGTTTTTAATAGCGATATCGTCGCTTACTTTCAGTTTGCCGTTATAAACTGGCGTAATCTAAAAATCTTTTTTTCCCCTGCTGTTATGAACTAGCGCAGTACTAATAGAGGTTCTTCGTAAGAATCTTTCCTCCACCCTAGCCGCCGTTTGTTAACGTAAAGCGTAACCGGAAAGTAACTTATTCTTTTACTTAACTTATCTGTACTTAATCTAATAAATACTAATTAGTATTGGTAGTGCTTTAAACGTTACAATGTTATCTTTTCGATTAGTCGAAGTAACAATAGTATTATATGGTCAAGTAGTGAATATATTCTTCTAGGTTTCGCAGACCGCTAGCCGATCTGCATAGTAATTTGTATAGCCAATTGTTTGGCTCGTGCCTTAGTGTGAAGTAGGTGCATACTGTACTTGCTTTGCAGCCAATATAGTGGGTACACGCAAATCAATATACTAAATTTTTAGTCAATATAGTCAACTTTATTGTAAGTAAAGTTGACCTAATGCACTGCAAATACTACTATTCCAACAATATACAATAAAGATTTAGGATTCGTTACAGTGTCGTTATATGTTTTTAGCTAATTAGTTTTACTCTCGTCGTATTATTTCGAACCGCGATGTGAAATTCATTTTTGCCTTTAAGAAGGGTTTCTAAAAAGGATTTGAAATTAAACGAGTTATAATTATAATATATTACCTACAGATATATAGGTATATTCAAAGAAACAATGAGGCGGTAAAGTTTATTTTAAGATATAACGTCTTATAATTCCTAGATAATTTGTGGGTAAATGCGGTCCTTGCTTTTTTAATAAAACCTTAATAATGCCGATTTACGTATATTGAAGTTTAGCTCTTACGAATATCTTTTCGATCTCCGCCTGAAGTTAATATTGAATTATTTTACTAATATATTGCCACGAATGTATATTTAAATCAATCTTTTGACAGTATTTACGCCGAGACGTACAACCCATTATAAACATGGTAACAGCTTCAAATAATCGTTTATAGAATAAATATTATTGTTAGCTTTATTTTGATGTTGGAAATTATATCTAGCTTAAGGCTGGCAAAACACATAGATTACTTTATTTATAAGACAAATTTACATTACTAAAACTCGGTTTATTGCGTATATTAAAGAAAATCTCATTATTGGTGCATAAGCTAGATTTATTACCAACTTGAAAAGTGTACCCAGTCGTAAGTATATAGCATTTGCTACTTGCGGTGGCAAACGACCTATTTCACTGTAAAAACCTAATTTCACCTTCTGTAAAATATGACGACGACACTTCAATGGTTTTAAAGAACAAGTATTGAAAGGTTAACCGGATTTTAATTGAGTGTATAAATCGTCGGGGCGGCCGAACGAGGCCTTCATACCTTATAAGCTGCAAGGGTATAACGGTAAAATATAATAAATAGCTTGATTTGAGCAAGTTGAAATATTTTAGGGAGTTTGTGGGAGACTTTAAGCACCGCCAACCGCTATTAAATGCGGGACACCGCAAATCTGCCAGAACAAGACATCTTACGGCCAAAGCGCGCCAACATTTGGAGGAAGAAGGAAAGGTTGTCTCCTGAGAAGATTATCGTATAAGAAGGTTGTCTCTATGCATAAATACTTTACTTTGGTTTGGTTTGATGAGGACATTAATGTTTTTTTGGGGCCCGGCATATGTGGCGGTATACTGGGGGTACCTCTGTAACCAGCACCACCTATTTAGGCTTTGTCCTTGGAGAAGAGACCTAGCATACTTATCTTCCTCCTTCATCTTTCATCTTTCAATACCACCCTATTTTGGCCTTTTGGACCTTTTTGGCTCTACCCTGGAACGCTGCCACACTACGACCCCCTCCCTACCTTTGGGTCCTCCACACTACACTCGACAGAGGCTCTCTCCACCCCGAGTGTACTACGCCACTGCTGCAGTCCCGTGCGATGTGAGACAAGCGCCAGGCCAGGCCAGGTGAAAGCCGCCCTCCCTGGTTCGTATATGCACAACCTACAATGGGCCAAAAGGACCGAAGGTCCGACGCTGAGCATGCATGCGGACCCAAGTTCCACGAGCAGGATCACCGAGTAGCTACCGTACATGCTGACCAGAGAGCATTGGTGGTCGTGGTCCAATGGCGAAGCATGGGC
>JASMMZ010000012.1:4343992-4529154 GCA_038502455.1 Anisogramma anomala | reverse complement strand
ATTGGCTCTGACGATACTGGCACAAAATGCCTTCACCCCTCTTACGGCTTCTCACGAAAGTGGAAACTCGGAACGGAAATGCGTTGCTGTTAGAGATTGGATCGATCCATGGCTGTTGGCGATTGCGTATTGGTTATTTCACTAGTACATAGATACTGACAGTTCTTGTACTGCACTACTACTTTTCCTTTTGTTCCATTATGGCGAGGTCGCTAATTTATACGGCAACCTTGCTGACTCGTCGGGTCTATACTCGCCGCGTATTAGATTAGGTTGGTTTGTACGTCGCCTTGTTTCCAACTTCATATTCTCACTATTTGTGGAAGATAATGTGTTGGGTAGAGTGTAGGCTGAAGCCAAAAGAGTTGATATTGTAGTATTAGAAGTTGAAATAAGAGAAGAAGACTGAGTTTGGACCCATGAGTCCAAACAACAAAGACTAAATCTACTTGCAAGTGCAAGTGCTCAGACCAATTGCAGTACCCCACCATGGTACAACACTATGCATAAAGATATTGTACAGGCTTGTGTATTCTAGAATACCTAGAAATCTACCTGGAGAACTTCTTGATACATAATCAAGAGAATCCTCATAAATCTCGATTATCACGATTGGAACCTTACACCAGTAAATACTAGAAGTGTAAACAGTTGAAACTAGCTGTAATCTTCATTTTGATACCCCTGTAGCTTGAAAATACTATTTCCTAGTACTTTGATAGAAATCCTCATCTCCGGAGCGTTCCTTACATCTTTAGTGTTAAATCCTGTATATAAACCTTATATAGACTATATTTATTAAGATTTCAACACACCCTCCCAAAAGATACTGTTTATGTAGTCCAGATAAAAAAAAGAAACTGTTGGAATAGTAGTAATTGCAGTGCAGTAAGTCAACTTTACTTACAGTAAAGTTGACTATACCGACTACAAGTTGAGTGTATTGTTTGATGGGTCTGGTGTATTGACTGCAAGTCAATTACAGTATGTGTCCACTTCACACTAAGGCACGGGCCAAGCAATTGGCTATACAAATTAGTGTGTAGACCGGCTAGCGGTCTGCCAAACCTAAACAATACATTCACCACATAACCAACGCAATACTACTGTTACTTTAACCAATCGAATCGACAACGTTACAACGTCAAAAGCCCTACCAACACTAATCAGTGCTTATTAGGTTAAGCACAGATAAGCTAAGTAAAAGAGAAAGCTACTTTCCGGTTACGCTCTACGTTAAACAGCAGGATAAAGGAAATATTTTTGCGAAAGGCCCTTAGTAATACTGCGTTAGTCTACAATAGCAGGAAGTAAAGAAGACTTTTACAAGCATCTTCGACCTTACATCAACTTTCTTTGCATGGATGCACGGACCACCATGTTAAAGAAGGTAGGGGGCCTAAACTGTAAACCCTAACAGTGCCTACTTCCGAGAAAAATTGTCAGGTCCAGCCGCTCTTAACACCATCACCTCACTTGCACCCTATTCCACCACAACATTACTAATCGGCTCTATCACCACTTTAATCTTTTCCGGCGACTCCTTTTTAGCCATGGAGATCGTTGTAGGCTCGGCGCACCGCCCGCGTAGCGGTGCATCTAAAGAACAACCCTCACAAGTACCGATTCCATCCCTCGCTACTAATACTAACGTGGCCTTTCAAACTTGTACTATTGTTGGTAGGCCTTTATCGTTGCAACGTAGTCGATTCGAATCACTGTGGTCGAAGTAACTGGTGTTGCATTGAAATTGGTTGTGGTTGATTAGTTGTAAGTTCTAAGTTCGGCAGACCGCTAGCCGGTCTGCACGCTAATTTGTTTGGTCAAATGCTTTGGCCTGTGCTCCACTTTGAAGTGGGCACCTACTGCACTGCACTTGCAGTGTAGTCCCACAAACTGCAGCCAATTTGCAGTTAGTATAATCAACTAAACTGACAGTTTAGTTGACTTGACTTTACTGCATTTGACTGCTATTCCAATACTGGCGGCTTTTTGTTTTGTGCCTGCACGCCAGCGTAGCCTGCCATTAATTGGTGGCAACCTCTAAAATCCCTTCTTAATCAACAAGCCAAACCCCTGTTAATTCCGATTAATCTGCACCGAAATTGAGATTAATTACGGCCCTTTGCTTCCCATTTCCGAGCCCTTCGTTTTTCAAATCCCGTGCGCAGGTCTTTCGCTATAAACTTATATGCATTACGCATTCTACCACTTACGTACCTCTTACCAGTAGTTTAACTTACTGGCATTACCATTATTACCTTCGTTACCACTTCTATTAACGTTACTACCTTGGCAGTCTTTAAGTTTGCTAGGGTATCTTTATTCCTTTAGGTTACGTATTGGGCGGTTTATATAACCTTCGATTCGCACGGTTAGTATATTGCCATTTACAAACATTTCTAAAATATTATTAGTTGTAGCCTTAGTTAAAACGTCGGTAGGGTTATCTTCACCGTTAATTTACCAGAACTTATTGATTTTCCATGCTTCGTATATCCTTTTTAAAGCTATTACGTTTATTATTAAACGTTTTTCATTAGTTGTACCTAACATCGATAAATATACGTAAAGGCTTCAGGAGTTTATATATGCTATTATAAGTATGGAAGGTTATTTTAACTATTCAATGATAATCCTTAACGTACCATTAATTACTATACTAATATTAAAGTTTATTATTATATCATAAACTTTTAAAGCTAAAACGTTTCGTATTATACTCTTATATTTAACAGATATCCAGTTAATGAGGTTTCTTATAATCGTAAATTACCCTTGAAACTGTTTCTCGTTAACGAATATGATAAGGAATCTGATTTGCAATATGAAGTTAATATTATTAGTAAATTACCTGTTCGTAGAAATTATTAACACTGCCTTCGTTAAATTTACCGAAATTATATTAATCTTGGAATAGTACTACGTGCAGTGTAGTAGGTCAACTTTACTGTAAGTAAAGTTAACTATACTGATTGCAAGTTGAGTGTATTGTTTATGCAGACTTACTGCATTGGGTGTAAGTCGAGTGCAGTACGTTGTACTTCACTCTAGGGTACGAGCCAAGCAATTGGCCATACAAATTACTATGCAAACCAGATAGCGGTCTGCCAAACCTAAAACAATACATCTACCACTTAATCAATGCAATATTACTGTTACTTCGACCACGATTCGAATCGACAACGATGCAACGATCTAAGGCCTTACTAATACTAATTAGTATTTATTGAGTTAAGCACAGATTGGCTAAGTAGAAAAAATAGCTAATTTCTGGTTACTCTTTACATTAATAACGGTGGTTAGAATAAAAGAAAGATTTTTGCGAAAGGCTTCTATGCACTACGCCAGTCCGAAACGGAAGTAAATAAAAAAGACTTTTGAAGTTTGACAGTTCAAAACGGCAATCTAGGAGTAGCGACGGTATCGCTATTAAAAATACGAAGAAATCTTTACAACTATTTTTTAAAGACATTAAGATTAACTATCAGAAATTTTAAAGTTCGGCAAGTTGGTAAACAGCTAAATTAGTATAATTACGGGTGTTACAATTGCAAAAACGACTAAGTCCCCATGTTAAATAATCTACAATAACAAACGACCTTCAACCTAACCCTTTACACCAAACCATTGCCCATACTTTACTTTTTTCACTTCTCTTCCGCCGATTTACTCGTTAAGTTCGCTACTTTAAGCGAAAACACCTAGAATCGCTAAGTCGCGCCGAAAAGAAATACTGCGCAATCTAACATCAAGTCGCTACGTTTTCCACGCGACTTCATGCTAAAACACCAAGAATTTACACTCAAGATCACTAAGTCCCTCGCTCTACACACCCTATATGTCTTATACAAGCCAAAACCTCAAGATGGCGACTGCAGGTACCAGAATCGACGTTATCACCGACCCTACCAAAAAGGAAATAATCAATTATCTCGGACCTATCTTTTCCAAAAACTACAATAAAGACCTTTAATTTAAGGACGCTAACGAAACCTTGATTAAAAAACATCTAACTAATTACATTAGCCGGTACATCTGAATTACAAACGTTGACGAAAACTTTAACCGGGGTTAATGCGCCTTTGAAAACTTTCGTAAGTTCTTTAACCATTAAAGTATTAGAATGTAGAATACGATCAAACGTATAGTTAAAACCAAATTAAAGGCAAAGGTTAATAGGCGTAGGATCTTTATACCAGAAAAAACTTTACAAAGGCTGGTAAAGGTTTTTTTTAAACTTCCCCAATTTAAGGAATACCTTTAAAACCCTAAAGGCAAGGGTAATATTATTAAAAAACCTCAACGCCCTTATACACAATTTAAAAAACCTTCCTTTTACCTTCAGATAAGTTGAACCTCTTTACGTATTAGCGATAGCAAACCTGTTAACATACTCGGCAGCCTAACACCCTTATGTAATAGCGCGAAGTACACCTTTAGCAGTAGCAAAACATATAAAGTAAAGGCTGCTAACGCGGCTAGAGGTATTAACGTCGGCGCTTTACACCAGTTAATTAAACAAGATCTTCAGGTTTTCCAAAGCCTACAAATAACTATCGCCCCCTAACATTTTAATCGACAGACCCCTTAAAAACCTTTTTATAGTAGGTTTACCTGCACAAGGAATCCCACCACATATCCTACTATAGGACTTTACCCCTTGGGCTAAACGACTATTAATTACCCTTAATACCATGTTTCGGAAACGTTAAAACTTAAACTGCTTATAAATACCAATTAAAACTAAGATAACTATCGCGACCTACACCTAAAACCTGTTAAAATGGTGAATATTAACTACAAACTTTTTACGGACTCCTCTAAAATTTAAAAAGACGTAGAAAAGTATAACGAAAAGCTTTATAACCCCCTCAACACCAGAATAATACGATTTTTAAATATTTACAAGTAAATAAAGGTTCCTCCTTTAAGTTTTTACTTAATATTACCTAAAATTCCTACAAAGCACGCTAAGGACTATTACCTCACCTTCCTTACTCAAACTACCACATTTCGTGAGATTTGCAATGGTATAAAAGGCCACTTCAAATACGCCGTCCATTTTACGCAATATCATATAAATTGGGTAACTACGAGGTGGATAATGACAATAGTTCAGAAAAAAAAATGGAGAATACCGATAAATATATTTAACTAAATAATTGACAAGTTTATACTATTCCAGAAAGCAATAGAGAAAGCGCACGTTAGCGAAGACACACTTTACGAACAGGTAAAAGTAACAGTCATAGACATTAATGAGTTTAAAAAAAATACCACCTATAAAGGCTTTTTTAACCATCTACGTTTCTCGTTTACCACTGTAATGATACGCACGTCAAACTCGCTTAATATATACCCCTAAGCCGGCAACTTCCTTAACGTAGATAAAAAAAAACTTATGGTAGTTAATTACATTGACTGCAAAAACCGCTATAAGTATCCTTAATGCTTAAGGTTTGGCCCACCGGCCACAAACTAAAGGTAACAACCAAGATGGCGTCAATAATACCAAAATTTAAACGTTCCTGTTAAACCGCAAGTACTATCGTCATAATAGCGGCAAAAGATATTAAATTTATAACAAATTTAGCTACTGGTTCACTCTATACCCCCTCGCCAGGCGAAAAAAAAAAGGGTAATATACTACATTTCATATCCTACCACTTCTAGAAAGGACTACTTGAATTAAATCGAAAACTTCGAGGGCAACTAAACAATTAACAGCGATAATAGCCCTAAACAAATTAAGTAATATAAAAATACTACTCCTAACGCGGCTCAGTAACTAGCCAACCATGTCTTTTTATACCATTTAGGTAGTAAAAACCCTTACCTTTGCCTTAACTAAGCCCTCAACCCCTTATATACCTTAAACCTTCGCAATTGTTATGAAAACCACACGTTTTAAGTTATTATGCTAAACATAAGGGCAGTGAGATACTTAATAGAAGACTTTTGTAATACGTAACACTGCGAAAGGAAAAAACTATAACTACTAAAATTAACCATTACAATGCTAATAAAGCCAAAGTTATCTTTAAATTAGGTAAATAAATATCGTCATTAAGGATAACAATAATTTAAATTATTATAAAAGCAATTAAGTTTCATAGACTTCAATCTCATACCACTTTTCTTCTTTATTTAAATGATATAAAAACCCTTAGCGTTAACATCGACGTTAACGTAAACGAAATAGTTAAAAACGACTAAAGTTTTTCACTCGCCTTGAAGTAGGGGTACCTATAGATTTATCTTTAAAGCTGAAAATTAGTAGCGTTAAACTTAACGGAGCCGGAAATACATTAACTACACCGACGCTTCAACTATTTAGCCGTTAATAGTCTATACAAAGTCCTAAAGTCTACAAGGTATAAATATGTAGAATACTTTGCCTTAAAAGCTATCAAAAGACTATATCACTATTACCAAACGTACGTTTAAACCGCTTGGAGATTCAATTTTACACTAAAAGACGATAAAGACTTTAACTACAAAATCTTCGTCAATGTATTTAACTTAAATAACAAGCTTATTCTTCATGTTGTTGATTTCGCAACCTCTTTTTACAGGGTTAAATTTCTAAAATCCCTTTCAGAAAGAGATTCATAGAAAACGTTAAGGATACTGTAGATCAATACATATCTTGGTTCACCTAACGTCGTCATCCACGATATCGATACCAACTTGACGGCGGATTATTTTTAGAAAAATACCAAAATAATGGGTATTCAGTGTAAATAAGTACCTGTAAAAGCCAACTAGAGTATTGGAAAGGTTAAAAAGGCACACGCTTTACTTCTTCGTATATGGAATATCCTTATATTGAAGATTAAAAGCTTTATGAATTCGGAGGCACGCCTGTTATGGACTCAGGCCATTAGCCATTGAGTCTATAGGTTACGTGACTGTACACGTAACGGAATGAGCAGTACCTGGCCCGGGCCCAGTCTGAGTGCGGATCGGGTACGGTTCGATTACGGTAGGTGTAAGGGCACGTAACGGGTTGGGTACTAGTCCTTCCCATAGGCCTTATATATGAGGCTACGGTAGCCTTTTTTAGTTTTTTTCCGTACCTTAATAGTTAATTCCATTCAATACCTATTTAGCTTATTATAATAAATCGAATTATAATATATTATTAAGGTTTCATTGTATTTTTTAAAATAATTTTACTTCTGATAAGAAAATCAATAATAAACGTTAATAATCTTACGGTATACTTTAACGTTATGAAGGAGGATAGGCTATTGACAAATAATTTATCCTTTACTTTTAGAAATATATCTTTTACCTTTTCAAATTCGATTACAACTGATATCTTTCGTTTATAGAATACTATAAGTTATATCCCGTCTACTGTAAAATAACCATAATAACCGGATTAATCGATTTTAATTATCGACTTTACGTTTAACTTCATTTAAATCGTAACGAAAATTTGATAATTCGAAATTAAATTGGCCGTAACTTGCATTAAGTTTCTACCGGATTAAGGTAAGCAAAAACGATATAATTAACAGTAATTCAACGAATTTACTTTTATGTTAGAGAAGACGCGCTACACGATTAAACTTATATTAAAAATGGATAAGATATAAACTAAAAAGGGTTTATATACATTATTTTACGTATAAGGATATTATATAGTGATGGTGAAACAGGCGATTACATTATATTATAAAACCGGAGGATACAAAAGTATATACTATATAAGAAAGTTATTAGATAATATCAAAACGGGTTTGAACGATTTTTACCGCGTAAATAAGGTATTAGTCTCATTTAAAAATTTTGATATAAACAATAAAAACTTACAGATATTATTCACTATTAGGTTTAAAATACTTTTCGACCATAAAGTATTACTACTTAAGTTTCAACGTATCTTTACGTATCCGCGACAAATTTATTACAATAATTGTTAATCTGGTAAATTATATTGTAACCCTGGAAAAATATTACGAATTCGCCAACGAATGAAAATCTTTAAATTTAAAGCAACATTTTAATCGCTAATTGACAAAACCTGTAAAAACTTAACGACCGGATAATAATATAGTTATAACGGGAGTTTAGGCTTTTAAAATACATTCTTTAAAAGGTTGTAATAATCGCGATTAGTTATTTCAATACCGCGGTTAGTTATTTTAATAAATCAGTTTGATACCCGCTTGAAATTGAAAATACAAAGCGATATAGGTGAGAATGAAGAAAAGTTAGGCTAGGTTGGCTTCAGAGTGTTATATACGTTATAGTTTGTCGAATCATTACTAACGTAACTATAAACTCCGCCCGGTATTACTTGTATGTAGGTATATATGATCTTAATCGAAAAAATGAAGAAAGATTTTTCATTAACGGCGACAAAAAAAATCTCAACTTTCAAATATAATTTCGTTTGAAGTTTACATAACTTTAACGACGTAATTGAAAAATTAAATAAATAAGAGTTTAATTTAATCAAAATACGTATCAACGAAGATATATTCCTTATTTTTTCACTTTTTAATAACACTTACTTTTTAAATATTCAAATCGATTTTCATTGAAATTATTATTATATTGTAAACGAAGGTTTGGAATAATAGTTAAGGATAAAGCAAATATGGTTATTATATCCTCGAGATTTCGACACGATATTAAGATTATAACAAAATAGGTGTATTACTTAAAAAGACAAGTTTCGTATAAATATTAATAAATAGTCGAACCCAATATTAATATATATTGTTTCCGAAATGACGCGGGATATAATTTATAGAATGCCTTGGATACTATATTCATATGTAACCTTAATTGTTAGCGATAACCGTTTAATTATTTAAAGTTAAAAAGGTTTAGTAATCGACGTAATAATAATACGCCTTAAAACGAAAGATATATAAGGCGTAATAAGTTTGGTTTTCCTCTATTTAATATAATATTTGTACCGAATGGTGTAAAGTGCAGGGAATCTGTTTCGGATAATTTATATCATAAGCTTTTACGAAAAAACTCGAATTTTACAAATGACAGCGATGACTACGGTCAAAAAAAAAAGTAATTAAGTTTCATATTAAAATTAACTAAAGTCTGTGACCTATTAGATAAGGATAAGGTTATAACTTTATCTTTATATAAAAAAAACTTAATCATTATATTTACATTTAATTAAACAACGATAAATCCTTATTAAAACGGCTTTAGAGGCTATGATACTCGATATTACAAAATTAATTTTTTTAGCTTCATCGACAAGTTACAGAATTAATAAATCAGAGTTAAATTCAGATAAACTTTTTATAGACCATAACGTCGGTATTACTTATTTTCAAGTTAAAAGAGGGAAATCGGTTTTATATCATTTACCGGGTATTAAATAAAATTATGAATTAAAACCGTTTTTTCTTACCTTTAATTAAAAAAAACCTTAAATATATTGTTAAAATCGATATAAATTTCGAAGTTGGATATTCGAACGGCTTTTTACCGTGTTCGAATTACACCTAAGTAAAAGGAATTAACGATGTTTCGTACGTGGTTCGGGTTATTTAAATAGTCAATTACCCCCTCTAAACTAATAAAACCGCCGGAGACGTTTTAGAAATATATTAATTGTATAATAACGGATGTTTTGGATAATTTAGTTATAATGTATTAAAAAAACCTTTTTTTTCCAGGTATTAAACAAAACTATATAACGAAAGTTCGCGTGATTTTAAGATGTTTTCGTAAGGTAAGGCTAAATTTAGACTTCAAAAAGTATAACTTTGTAATTAAAGAGGTAAAATACCTAGGTTTTATTATAACGGTTAGAGTACGTATTTGAGATAACCCCAAAAAAGTCTAGGTAATCCGTAAATGAAAGTTATTTCGTATTATCCGAAAGGTTCGAAACTTTTTGGATTTTACTCATTTTTATCGTAATTTTATTAATAATTCTTTAAAATGAGCGGATTATTTCGTCCGTTTTACGAAGTAAGGTATTTGGTTAATTAAAAGAAATTGGAAAAACATATATTTCAAACCTTAAAGGATACGTTTATTACGGCCCCGATTTTCGTATATTAAGATTCAAATTAGTTCATCAGAGTAAAAACCATCTTTTCGAAAACGTGGTTAAAAGGGTACTTGTCGTAACGGGATAAAAATTGTATCTTAAAACTAGTAATTTATTACTTTATACAATTAATAAATACGAAACGCCATTATATTTTTACGATAAAGAGCTTCTTGCGGTAATATTCTATTTAAAGACATGTTTTTTTTCAATTACGTAATATCCGTTTACCGTTTACAATTTTAACGGATTATAAAGGAATAATTCTTGGTTTACGTTTAATTTCGAAAAGTGAAGCTAAATAAGCCGAAGTCCTTTTACTTTTTTAATATTACTTACAGTATAAGCCCGTAATTTAGGACGTCCGCCCGAATACGTTAACCTGTAAGTTACAAAATAAGTCCGAAATTAAGGAACGTTGCGCCCGGGTTTTTTAACCTATTTCTATTGTTATATTAAACGTGATATTAATAAATTTCTAAATTGAAGGGTATAAATTGCGGCGGGTTATAAATAAATTGGGCGAGATGAAGGCTTAATCATTTAATTACGATGACATGTATTTTAAAAGTAGGTTGGGGATTTTCGAAACACGGTCGAAAGCGGTACTATTCTAGACCCGACCCACGCCCGGGTCGTTATCGATGATAACGCTAAAGGATTTTAATACAGCGGCACCGGTAATACCGTTGAGGGTGCGGCCCGTATTAAACCCATCGGTATTGTTAACGTTAAGTAATTGCCTTATTTTCGTTTCGGATACGTTAAAGGAATTATAGGATTAATGAGTAATAAACGACCCGTTAAAAAAGATTCGTTTTTAGCGGTTTTCGAAGGTGATAAACGTTTTCCATATAAAATAAGATAATTAATATAAATTACGCATTGCGTAATTAACTCATGGGGTATAAATATTACTGTAGTCGTTCATAACTACTAAGTTGAAAATTATTAATAACGAAAATTTTATAATAAATTTGAAACTTCTTCATTATAGGTTATCCGGGGAAAAACATTTTCCATCGTGTTTTTTAACGGAATTACCATTACAAGGAGATAATTATGGATATTCAACGTTTATGTCAAATATATACGTAATGTAACGAAATTAAACTTCGTTGTACCTTACGGAAAAACTTTTTTTTACCTTTCCTTATTTCTGACCGATATTAAACGTATATTTAGATGGACTTCATAATTAACTTATCAGCTCTTCATAGCGGCCTTCTTTATTAATTAGTCATTACGAATCATCTTTTCACATTTATCTAGTTAAAGCTATATGGTTTATAATTATCGATACAATACGAAGAGGTTTCGGATATATAATGGAAATTTTATAAATTTCCCGGTTTTTCTATTACTAATCGCGGTTCGAATCAGGTAAACGTATTTTGAACGACTTTATAGTCTTTAATAAATATCGAATAACTTTTATCAATGAAGTATTACTTGAAAATAAGTAACTATATTAAACAGGTATATTAAAAAATTTAAAAGTATTTACGTATCGTTATTGTCTTTTCGATATAACTGGATTATATATTTACTCTATTGTTAATCCGCGTTAAATAACCAGAAGTTAACGGTTACTGGGTTTAATGCGAACCGTTTAATAAATAGGTACGAAATTTCATTTATTCTAAAAGTAAACAGGAATTTAAAGTCGTTAAATAATTTAGTAGAGAAAATTATTATAATTATAATTTATTTACACGAAAACGCGAAGTTCATTTAAACAATGATAATTCATATTTAACAACAAATAAAAATAGAGATAAATCGTAAGCAAAGTTAAACGAAATGATATAAGGTAAAAAATTAAATTTAATTACGCTTTCGTAACATTAAAACTAACCGCCTGAATAAAAAGCTTAATTAACTTCATAACTAATACCGGGTAATCGATATTTCGAACCCATTTAATATTGTATTCAAAATCCTTAGCAAACACTTTATATTTTATATAGACTTGGTTAAGTAGGTGGTTTCGGACCCTTTTCCTTTGTAAATTTCATTCGACACTTACCCGGAACCAATTTTAGTCATGAACGACGTAAAAAATGGTAAATACAAGGGGTTTAAAGTATAGAACATCTTTACGGTAAGAACGGGGTGGGGCGGGGTTTGTTATAAACTAATTAAGTAAAAAAACAAAAATAAATAAAAGTAAGAATTATGAAAAAAAATACTAATATATTATAGCTTTAGATAAATTTAAAAGGAAATAGAGAGATATTCGGGTTTACAATAACCCGGTATTTTGACGTCGGCGTCGAATTTATACTAAAGGACAAACGTAGGATGAATTACTTATATCTTCGAAATAATACCTTATTAATGTAGAGGAGAATATATTATAAAAAGAAATCAAAACATAGAAGGCAGGGCTGGGAAAATATTACCCGATTTTTTTTGAATATATATGCGACCGTAAAGCGATTTTTACTCCAATTTGACGAAAATATACTTACTTATTTTTATTATCTTTATTAGGATTTAATGAATACCAACGTCATTAATATTAGGAGAATTATTATAAATAGCTCCGAATATTGGGTAATGACGGAGGAAAGAGATAATGAAAAGCATAGCTGAAACTGATAGGCGTCAAAAAGGGGGGTAAGTAAAAAGCGGGATGAATACAAATTGACATCGAAAATAGCGGATAATGTAAAAAAGGACGGACTTTAAAAAAGACCTATAACGGATAATTCCAAAAGGACCGGACGTTAAGAGAGGCCGACAATAAAAGATAATACCAAAAAGTATAAACGTTAAAAAAAGCCGATAATAACGGTAAATGAGAAGTAAAACAGAGGGCAAGGCGATGAAAACGACCTTTTAGCCGGGTTACTAAAAATTATAACATATTAATTTAGGCCTGGATAACGCGATCGACTCGGATACGATCCTATGCCCGCTTGTAATCGGCCTGATCAACTCGCTTTTATTTAAGGTTAACAAATAGTTACGGGTAAAATCGGAAATCGTATAATTAAGCTTTGGACATCGTTTGTTACATTTTGAAAACCGTAACCTATATTGACTATTGAAAATATAACTTTAGCAGCTATATTATTTTAACTTTTTAATTTAAAATTATAAAAAGTCTTATAACGGTGGTTAAAGGGAGCTGTGACAAAGACGTTATGTGTTGAAGCCCAGTAAATCGAAAACGTCCTATTTTTATAAACAAACGATATAATAAAGGGTAACGACTTATACGGCTGGCATAATAAAAATTCTTTATATTCGAACGATATTGCGAAGCCGTGTAAATTAATTAATTAATTTAAAAAGGCGGGGGTAAAAACGTATCGATAATCTGGAATATGTCTTTAACGCTTATACGTAAAAAATGAAATATAAATCTTATCCGATACCGTAATAACTAATTAATATAAAAGGGTATATAAATATGGTAAGACCCTAAATAAACTCTTCTTTAAATATACTACGAAAAAAGTTAATTTATAATTATGTTTCCTATAAAGTTAATTTATTAGTTAACCTTATTATAAACCTTTGAATATATACGATACCTTGACGCTAGATAAACTTGGACGTAAAAAAACGGTAAAGTTTTAAAAACGGTCAATCTATAACATATAGGCGTTTTAGGCTTATAACGAAAAAAGCTTGCTTTTATCTTTATTGTTTTTAAAAAGGAAAAGATCTCTTATAACGCGAAACTACTATAATAGGTAATTGGAATTAAATGATTAGTATATAATATGGTAGTATATTTTACGGGGTAATTCGTTATTCCTTTTGAAGGCGTTAATAATAACGTAACCTAAATGAAACCCATTATATACGTCAGTTACAGTAATACGTTGGGGGAAAAAACTAAAATGTATTAACGGAAACAATTAGTTATGATATAAGAAAGGAAGGTACATTGGTTATAAAAATGGTAATGAACGAATGAAAGCAATATTATAAAAGATAAAATAAAAAGGTTGTAAAAATTATAGTGGGGCGTTCGTACTTATAAAGATAAGCGAACCAGATTCAATAAGGGCTACGTATTATACGGGGCGCATTATACGGTACTAAAAGTAAAAATTCTATTTGACACGAAGCGTTAAGGGTTACATTATACGATTCTGGCAATTAAAAGAATACATTATATAGCGCGTTAACGGGTAAATTATACAGCGCCGACGGTAAAAAGGATATATTATATGACGCGTTAACGGGTACGATATACGCCGCCAACGGTTAAAAAAAATATATTATACGCCTAAACTATGGGCATGTTATAGGGAACCGGCAATAAGGCTAAAGAGCGCGTTATAAGACGTCGAAAACCTAAGGTTAAACCGGTCAAAACGTTATACGATATGTTAAATGTAGTATTACCGGCTTACGCTCGACCCGCGTACTAAGTGGGTACGGCTCGCGTCCAGTATTTATCCGGCGGGGCGCCGTAGCCCTTACAATATCCAGGGAGAAAAGGGGTATATTATAGATTTAGGCTATTGGCCATTAAGTTCATAGGTTACGTTACTATACATGTAACGAAATAGGTTATACCCGGCCTGAATCCGGTCTGGATGCGGACCGGGTATAGCTCGGGTATAGGCCGGGTACGGTCTGTACACGGAACGTGTAAGGGCACATGATAGGCTGGGCACTGGTCTTTTCTATAAGTCCTACATGTTAGGCCATGGTAGCCTCATCTATTCTTACTCCGTACCTTAATAGTAAATTTCATTTGGCACTCACTTAGCTTATAATCGTAGATCGGATCATAACACGCCTATAAATAGCAGTGAAAGGCCTGAACGATATTATAGGCCCTGACAGCTTGGTTCTAACGCTACTGGTTTTTAAAACGTACCAATGCCTGAAGAATAAATCTCCGCCCTTAGCAAGTACTTAAAAACATGTTAAGACCTATAGCAAAACTTTAAGGGAACTGCAAAGGAAATCGGCACGCCGCCAGATTATTAAGGCTATAAACACCAGGAACGACCCTGTAATAATAGATGTATTTACCCTACCGTTATAAAGTAAAGTTCTCGTATAGCGGAAACCGGGTGAATAGAAAGGCCTATACAGGATTTCAAGTATCATGAATTCCGAAATGATTATTAAAACTACTAACAGTCTCATATATTTTTGAATTACCCAGGTCAAATCCTAAATTAGGGCTACTAATAATAAAAACCCTTAAACTAAACAACCGAGCTAATACAAACCTCCTCTACCCATTATCGACAAGTCGATAAAACTCCGCCGGTACGGAAGACCCCCAAAGTAAAGGAACGTTAATGAAAAGGAATATACACCGGGTTGTATCTATAATACTACTTGGGTAGGCAGAAAGAAGAAGGATAACGAAGACTTAAAATTAAAGCTCTGAGTACAAAGGATTATTAAAACCTTCGGCAAACCTTTTTAGGAAAGTGACAAGGTTGAAGTTGACGGCTTATTGATTTGAGGGGCTATATAATTTGTACCGAAGACCGATTTTAACCTTTCAAACTTAAACGTTACGATTTTTAAATCGAATATTATCCACGAGATAAAAATCAAGACTACGGGGCGACCGTATGAAAAATCACGTTGAATCGGTTAAGGATACAGAGATAAAAAAAAATATTTATGCAATCGCCAACGATTTAAAACATTAGCTAGTGTTTGGTGGTTATTTTGGAAGTAAGTTGATTAGTTAGGAGTCAAAGCAAGTTTACGTTTAATAGCCATCATATAACGCAAATTTATACGTAATTAGTAACGGATTTACAACGGATCGTACTGCTAAAACTGCCATAACAACTACGTAATATTTACCTTTTAGAAACGGTAATGCAATATGTCAAACCACTGTACAGTTTAGCTAAAACAAGCGTTTATTGGTTCCTAACCTACCAGTCGCACTCTAAATAACGGCTAGCGATAAAATTTTTAACATAAAACTCGTGTTTACTAGTTACGCAAGAGGGGGACTTCGGCGTAGTGGATATGAAAATTAATAATACCCTTTTCATCGAAATGGCTGGCTTTATGGTATTCAAAGAACAGAAGATTAAGGACTCCAAGTTCTGAAATTATGAGCCGGTAACGATGCTAACAAAAGTCAGTACACTTAATTTTAATGGATTGTTAATTCGCATACTTAATATCAATACCGGTTTTAGCTTTCGTTAAAAGTGCCAGGGCACTATTTTAGCTATAATTAACAAGAATAATACAGCTAAGGCTTAACGGTACCTTAAATAACATCTGCGTAGTTGCTATATCATAATTCTACACTAACTAATCGCCTTTTACGACTTTTCTATTACGTAATAAGCATAAGATCCGGTAGATAAAAACTTTAACCAGCTAAGTAAGAGACTCGAGTGGGAAATGCGAAATCTAAACCGAGGGATTAATATAATACCAATTGACCTATTAAACGCTAAGTTAATAATCTTTATAAATGTTTTTTTTGTAAATTATACCGACCTTTCTTTATAAATCAGCTTCCTAATAACCCTCGTTAACGAATATTAACGGAATAACCAGTTGAACATTATTGGTAATTTGATTTACTAGACCTCCGTTCAGTGTAAGAGGATTACACGAAGCTTATTGGCTTCAGAGGTCTACAAAATAATAGCGGGCTTTAAAGTAGATATAGCACTATGGAAGACCCTTAACTTTATTACCAGGCAACTAAAGATTCCTCCTATCCCAGTGGTAATTTTTACCGATTTAAAAAGCCTCTTCGAATGCTTTTCGAAATTCGGAATCACCAGTAAAAAACGCCAGATAATCGATGTAATGGCACTCCGTAAAGCCTACGAAGGGAGAGAGATTGATGAATTCCGATAGATTAGCGGAAAAGATAATCCCGCTAATATTATAACGAAGGTATCGCCAAATAAGGGCCTAGAAAGGTTTGTGGACAGCAATAAGCTGACTATACGTATCGAGAGCTACGCTAATAGGCTGCCCGAAAAGTTCAAATTACGTAACAGCGGTTAGGGATATGATAGAAAACTGAAATACTGCCAGGAAAGTGGAGGAATTAATAATGTTGATTTGTTTAATTGGTATGGTTAAAGTGGAGGCCTATAAAGGCCTATGGCTGAAGAACTTTTTGTTGGAGTTAATGAACTCGGATATCGAAGCAACAGAGTAATTAAGGTCGAATAGAGTTCATTTGCCTACAATTGGGTATAAAAGTCAATTGAAATTAATAGGGGGTTGGTAAGTTAACGAGGTCGCTGTTTAACGCTAACCGGAAAAGATTAGTTAACCACATTGACATGTACGTAAAAACTAAAAAGCCGACAGTATTGGAATAGTACTACGTGTAGTATAGTAGGTCAACTTTACTGTAAGTAAAGTTAATTATACTAATTATAAGTTGAGTGTATTGTTTGTGCGGACTTACTGCATTGAGTATAAGTCGAGTGTAGTACGCTGCACTTCACTCTAGGGTACGGGCCAAGCAATTGGCCATAAAAATTACTATGCAGACCGGCTAGCAGTCTACCAAACCTAGAACAATACATCCACCACTTGACCAATGAAATACTACTGTTACTTCGACCACGATTCGAATCGACAATATTTCAACGATCTAAGGCCCTACCAACAGTTAATTCATTTTTTTAAATTGTCCAGTTGTTATTAAATCCTCTTATTTAACGTGTTAAAGTTCTCGTATTATGGATTCTATATTTGTACCATAATGGAAAGGTCGTACGATACCTTCGGTTGGCATTGTGTAACAATGTAGGACGCATAAGCCCTCCATTCCAGATATTTTTGTAATTTTTTTTTCGTCGGCTTTATTGATAGTTGTTAGGCCCATAGCTTATACCTTTTTGTATAAGATAATATAAATGTCGCTTTTAACTTGAACACCATAAATACGGATTAATCATTTATCAAAGTTCAGTTATATACTCTCGGATTACATTTGGATTAGCTTATACTTGTAAAAACCTAAATTTTCGATAATACGCCATTTCGCCGCCATGAACCTGGTATTTTCGAGGAAAAAAGTATTATTAGTTTATATACTTATGATGTTAAAGTTTTTGCCCTCCATAATTAGTTTGCATGGTTTATACGTTAAAGTCTTAATACGAAGCCGTTTTCTAATATAAGCCCAATACGTGAAAAACTAATAAACGCCTGCTTCGGCTATTCCGTGGAAAAATTTAATGTAACGTTTTACTGTACTGGCCGGAAACTTGTCCTTTTTTTTTTCTTTTTCGGCAGTTTTAGTAATAAAATCTGCTAAAGATTGGTGGAAACTACGTATATACTTACGTTATATCCCGTATATTAAGTGTAAACTTACCTTTTATGCTAATAGTCCAATTAGCAGCAATTATGACGATTAATTGTTAGCTAATTTTCTTCGTCATTGGCGATGAAGTAAGGATTTAGTTTTTACCTTTATTACCGTATCTTTCAACGATTAATTGTGACCTTTTCATACGGTTGGTTCTTGGTTTTGCCTTTAACTTTGTAAACTATTCTTAATTTAAAGATAATAACGTTCTTGATGGTAGGGATTTTGACGTTACAACGTTGTTGATTCGATTGGTTGAAGTAATAGAAGTATTACGTGGTCAAGTAGTGAATGTCTTGTTTTAGGTTTGGTAGACCGCTAGACGGTCTATGTAGTAATTTTAATAGCTTATTGCTTGGTCCGTACCCTAATGTGAAGTAGGCGTATACTATACTTAACTGATGGCTAATATAGTAGGCTCATGAATAATACACTCAACTTTCAATCAGTATAGTTAACTTTACTGTTAGTAAAGTTGACCAACTACACTGTAACTACTACTATTTTAATACTAGCGGCTTTTTATTTTATTCGCGTATGCGAGTATATTCGATTAAACTTTTTTGGAAACTACTGAATTTCGTCCTAATTAACTAGCCAAACCCTTATCTATTCCTGTTAGCTTTTACAATAAACTAAACCTATTTTCACTTAAATTGACACTATTTACCTCTAATTGCCCTATGTTTTAGAGTCACGACTTTTTAATTTCCCACAAAAAGATCTTTCTTTACGGACTTGTATAAACTTTTCAACTTAACCGTACCAGTTAAAGAAGTCGTTTTGGCAGCCTTCCAGTTCGCTAATAAATACCTATTCATAAACACGTGACTTGGCTTTGCCAGGTAGCCTATTAACGTGACCCTTAATACGTATGGTTAGCCTATTGTTGTTCACAAACCTCTCAAAAGCCTTATTCGGTGATACCTTCGTTTTAACTTCAGTAAGATTATCTTTTCCATCGATTTATCGGAACTTCTCGATTTATCAGCCTTTATCGGCTTCTCAGAGTATCATTACGTCGATTATTAGGCGTTTTTTACCGGTGGTTACGAGTTTTAAAAGGTATTCAAATAGGATTTTCGAATCGGTATAAATCACCACTGGGATAAGAGGAATCATTAGCGGTCTGGTAATAACATTAAAAGTTTTTCATATTATTATATCTATATTAAATACAACCATTATACTGTACACCTCTAAAGTCAGCACGCTTTGTATAATTGATTTGTATTTGACAGAAGTTCAATAGATTAGGTTTTTGATAATGTTAAATCAATCTTGCCGCCAGGCTTTATTCAGGAGGGTCATCAAAAAGCCGATTTGTAAAGATAAGTCGGTGTTATTTATAAGGAGACTATTCGTCAATATAATTAATTTAGCCTTCGATAGGTTAATTAGGACCATATCAATCCTTTGGTCTAAGTTCTGTATCTACCATTTAAGCCTTTTATTTCACCGGTCAAAGTCTTTATATGTTTGATTTTTTACCTATACCATAATGGATAGGTTGTAAGAGGTTTCCGGTTAGTATAAGGTGGCGATGTAGCTGTTATAGGAACGTTATTTTAGGTACTATTAAGCCTTAGTTATGTTAGTCTTGTCGATTATGGTAAAATTAACGCCTCAATTCTTTTATCGTAAACTGAGGTTACTATCAATACTAAGAATACGGATTAACTATCCATTAAAGTTAAGGTGGTTGCGCTTCTCTAACGTCATAACCGGATTATAATTTTAAAACTTAGAGTACTTAATCGTCTTCTGTTTTAATGTTATAAAACTAGATGATTTAAATAAAGGGATATCGATAATCGATATACCTACCAGGCCGAAGTATTATTCTTACGTTAACAATAGATACGAGTCGTATATTAAAGATTTTATTCTCAGCCTCAACTTAAAGTGCGATAAATAGGTTAAAAACTAATAAATAATTATTTTATCCAATTAATATAGTAGCTTAATATATTTTATTACCGTTCCTAAAAGGTAAGTGATACGTAATCCCTATAGCGATTTTAACAAAACACTTCGTTATAAATTGGATACTTATTATATATATATATATATATTTACGTTAAATTTCGGTTATTAAACGTAAACCTACCTTTAGTTTGAACTATTAAACTTATTATAAACGTGAACTCCAAACGGTTGGTAATCTTTCAAGTCATTGGCTATTACGTATGGATTTCAATTTTACCTTTATCATTATATTTTTCAGTTATTAAATGTAACTTGTTCTACAGTTGCCCCGTGGTTTTACCCTTTACCTTGCGGATAATTCTCCATTTAAAAATAGTAATATTTGGGTTTCAAAGATTATATTCGGTTTGAGTTTCGAATTGCATAGTTCTTTGAGTTAGGAGGCTATTAATCTCAACTTTATTACTTTTTAAAAGGTTTATTAAAGGCTTTGATAATATATTATACTTCCAGCTTTAATGTTATTTTTCAGTTTTCCTTCTCTTTTCTTCTTACCTTAATAGTATTTTGAATACAACTCGGTATATATTTCTTTTCTTTCATATTCCTTTTTTTCGCAAGTCGTCCGTGCCGGCGGCATTTTATCAGCATATTTATAACGGGTAAAGGAAGATCGTGTTAACTTAAACTTTTAGCTTCAAAGTCTTTATCGTTGATCGCCTTAATATAGGGCTTAATCTGGGTGATACGGAATGTTATAAGGCTGTTAATAGTTTTAACAATTATTTTGAAGTGCGTAATACTTAAGATTTTATATTGGCCTTTTTATTTTCTTGGCTCCCGCTATATGAGGATTTCACTTTTTAATAGTAGAGTAAATACATCGATTACCGTAAGGCCATTTCTAGTATTAAGGGCGTTGTTAGATTAGCGTTGTATCGATTCATTATGTAATTCTATCAGTATTTTTCCCTAGGCTATAACTAGCTTTTAGGTACTTGTTAATGGCGGAGATTCACTTGTCAGGCGTGGATACGCTCCAAAGACCAGTAACGATAACACTAAGCTATTAGGGCCAACAATATCGTTCATACCCTTTACCACTATTTAAAGGCGTGCTTTTAGGTTCGTAAAGATTTTAATATCTAGCGTATAGATATTATACGCTCGTTAAAATAGTAAGTATACCCTGTTAATCTTTTTAATACTTTAATAGGTCTTTTCAAGCACCTATTGATACTCAATTCGAATTATTTTGCCATTTTCGTAAAACTCCATCGCCGCAAAATTAGTGTTAGTATCGTAGATAATAACGTTAGGTAAACTTAAGTACGTATTAATTCATAATATTTTTCGCGTTTCTTACGTATCACTTACTAATAAAGACTTTAAAATCTTAACTTCATAAAATGAAATTAAGAAGTAAATAATGTGAAAAATTAACTCGTTTTTTAAGTAAAATACATTAATAGAAACCTCGTAGTTGAAATCCTTATCATCTTTTAGTTTAAATTTGAATTTTTGGGAGGCATAGGTATTCAGTAAGAAATAGTGAAAAAAACGTTTCGATAGCTTTTAAAGTAGAGTATTTCACATATTCATACCTTGCAGACCTCAGGACTTCATTTAATTTATTTGAAATTATGTGGTTAAAACGTGGGTATAGTTAACGTATCTTTAACTTCGTGAGTTTTAATAACGTTGTCTTTAGGCCTTCAATATAAAACCAAAGGTACCCCTACTTGGAGGTAAGGAAAAACTTCTGACCGTTTTTTACCAGTTTATTGGTATCAATATGAACGTTAAAGTTAATAGTTTTTATATCCTTTGATTCAAGGAGGAAAGGAGTGGAGTACTTAAAGTCATAGAACGTAATTTGGCCAATAATAATCTAAATTACCGTTAACCCTATTGATAATTTTTTTTTTTTGGCTGGGCCGAAATCGACTTTGACTTTATTAGTATCTCAAATATCAATTTTAGTAGTAGTGGTGTTTTTCTTTTGTAATTCCATGTACTGCGAATTACCTCCTATTAAATACCTTACCACCTCTATATTTGTTAAAATTCCTCAAAACGTTTGGTTCTCATAACAATCGCAAATGTTAAATATACATAGGGGGTTAGGAGCTTGATTATGGTAAAGATAAGGGTTATTTCCACTTAAGTGGTGAAAAAAGTCGTGATCAGCTAGCTATAAAGTTGTATCAAAAGCCGTATTTTTATATTAGTTAATTTACCTAGGGGTATCATCGCCGTCAATAGCCTATTTATACTTAAGGTCTATAATGTAATTTAAGTAATTTTGGCCGGAAGTTGTAAGGTAGTAAATGTGGTATATTCCCTTTTTGTTTTTACGTTCTGCAAGAAGGTGAGGAGTTAACCAATAGCCCAATTTACTATAAATCTAAATTTTTTGTCACTATTACGACGATACTGTGTACGGTTAATAAATTCGCTTTAATATTTCTCTTATTGATATTACTATAAATATAGCTTTTAGCCCGAAGCTATTAGACCAGATTTTAAGTATTGGGGGCGCTTATATTCTTATATGCGATCGACATAATTAACTATCACACGATATTCTTTTATTTATATCGCGAAAGCTATTAGCTTAGAGGTATTTATTAAACGAGGAGCGTAACTAGTTAAAAAAATCTTTCGCAAGTCATATTTAGGCGTTATAAAGCGTATTTAAACTCGTTAATTTCCGTATCAGCTACCCGTACCTATTTACCAAGTGTAGGTTTACCAATGCAGACTTTTCCAAATACTTACTGACGTAATATAAACTTATTGAACATCCAATTAAGAATGTTTATTAATATTTACTTCTTTTTTTCTTCCGTATTATAGTAATCTACTTCGTAATAGCCAAAAAAGTAAGATATTGCATAAAGTGAATATTGTATTCGAAGAATCTTTTTATATTATCGTAAATTTCGCGAAAGGTAGTCATTCGAGTTATTTAAGTCAGGTTATAATCTTTGGCGTGTCTTATAAAGATTCCGCTGAATAGTAAGCAAAAACCAGAAAGTGGAACCTTTATTTACTTATCAATATTTTTTAAAAAAGGTATTATCTTCGTGTCGAAAAGCTTATAAGGCTTTTCGTTGTACTTTTTTACGTTATTCCAGATCTTATTGAAATTCGTAAAAGGTTTGTAGTTAATATTAACTGTTTTGACAAGTTTTGGGAAAAGGTTGCGATAATCCTCCTAATCTTTATGAGTGTTTCCTTACAATTTAAGTCTTAAAACTTCCAAACCACGGTGTTAATGGTAATTACTAGTCGTCTAGCTAGAGGGGTAAAGTTCTATAGCAAGACCTATAGTGAGTTAGTGTGTATAGGTATACCTACTGTTAAAAGGGTTTTAAGGAGCTTGGTGATTTAGGTTAAAAGGTTCAAAGGTAATAGTAACTTGGTTGTAGGAGATATTTTAAAGTATTTAACTGTCTTATTTAATTAACCGGTTAAAATAGTTAACTTTAATACCTTTTACCGTATTAGAAATTAGTATTTTATGTGTTTTTCCACCGCTTAGTATGTACTAAGCGCTATTACTTAAAGGTGTTACGCTACAAAATGAATTAATAAGTTTCTTATCGTTAACGTAAAAAAAGGCTTAACTTAGCGTGAGGTAAAGAAAAGGTTCCCCAAAACGTGCATAGGATCGTTAAAGATCTTTAACGCCTTTAACTTTACCTTAAAGGTTTTGATGATTAGGATTCTAAAGGAGGTCTTTTCGTTAAGCTATTTTAAAAAAGGTTTCGATTAGTCTTAGTAGAGCTTCTTCTAAAATGTAAATATTACGACTCGTAACCTCGTTTTTTAAGCTTAGCCTTAACCGTATGTTAGATTTTTCTATATATTAAAAGTCCAATGGCTAATAACTCTACTAAAATCTTAAAAGGCGCGGTAGTTATGGTTGTACTCATTACCAAAGTCTGCGTCGAAGATATATTAATCAACTTAATGAGTTAGATAAGGTTTAAGCGAAGTTTTGTAAATATTTGTAATGTAAAGTCATTTTTCGTAATGGTTGTGAAAGTAATTTCGAAGGCTATAATTGACTTTATATATTTTTTACTCGATTCTATTTTTAAGTTCTTGACTATATATGAGTTGGTGGTGTAACATAAAGTAATATTAGCGATTTTGAAATATAAGGACTTGGTGTTTTAATATAAAGTCGTGTGGACACTTAGCGACTTAGTGTTAAATCACGCGACGTAGCTTTTTTGACGCAATTTGATAGTTTTCAGTGTTTTCGCTTATAGTAGCAATTTTAACGATTAAATTGACGTAGGGGAAGATAAACAAGCCAAGTAAGGGTAAAGTTTTAGTATAGAGGTTAAGGTCAAAGGTCGTTTGTTGTTGTTATTAGTAAAGGTTGAAGGTTAAAAGTTGTATACCGTAAGACTTGGTCGTTTTTGTAGTAATAATACCAGTAGTAGTATTAATTTAGGCATTTTCTAACTTGTTGTTTAAGATTTTTAAAGGTTCATCTTAGCATCATTTTAAATTGGATCTTTGATGAAGATTTGGTATTTTCGATAGCGATACCGTCGCTACCTCTAAGTTTCTATAAAAACCAACGCAACTTAAACTTTTTTTTTAACTTATTTCCGTAAAAACCGACGTAGCAATGAAGAACTTTCGTTAAAATCTTATCTTTACTTTGGTCTTTTATAATATGCAACCGAAAAGTAGCCTTTTCATTTATTTAGCTTATTTATGCTAACCTAATAAACACTGATAAGCGTTAGTAAGGCGTTCAACGTTACAACGTTGTCGATTCGATTAGTCGAAATAACAGTAGTATTGCGTGGTTAAGTGGTGAATGTCTTGGTTTATGTTTGGCAGACCGCTAGCCAGTCTGCGTAGTAATTTGTATAGTCAACTGCTTGGCCCGTGCCCTAGGATGAAGTGAGCGGATACTGGACTTTACTAACAGCCAATAAAGTAGGCAAACAAACAATACACTTAACTTTCACTTAGTATGGTCAACTTTACTATAAGTAAATTTGACTTACTATACTTTAATTACTACTATTCCAACAGTTTTTGCTTTGAAATTATGTTAATGGTACGATTTAAATAACACCTCGTGTAAAAAGATCGTGAATCTTCACCTGATCGTTTCCTTTATAGAGTTTGCATAGTATGTTAATAATACTTTTAACACGTAACTTAAGGCAAATTTTTCTATCAGACTTCCCCTTTTAAGATACCTATAACGTTATATATGTTGTTCTAGGCCAGTTGCCTTTATTACCATCCTCTCTTTTGGTGTATATAGTTTTGTTTGGTATTCTTTCACGCCTTCAATGTTTCATTAGTTTTTGTATTAATTGTAGGCTCAGAAATATTATGTTCGATAATTCGTTTGACTTGGGGTTTGTTAGCGTTAGGAATTATTTTAGATTTAGAAGGTATTTCATACCACTTAAGCTATATAATATAGAAAGTAATAAAACCGTTAATAGTTTTAACTATTACGTTTGGATTAGTAATACTTTGGATTTTATACGTCCCGTCCTATTTACCTGGCATTTTCTATATAAAAACCTTACTTTAAAAGGTTAGTGATAATACGTTTGTTTTTTACGGTCTATTCTTAATGTTAAGGGTGTCGTTGACCTAGCGACGTGCCGATTCCTTTCTAAATTCTTTAATGGATTTTTTATATACTACGACACGTTTTTAGGTGTTTAACGAAAATGGTAGCCTAGTTATTATACGTGGGTAAGCCCAGAATATCAGTAAAGTTGGTATAAGAGCATTAGGGTGACGGTATCGTTAAAGCTTTGGACCGCCATTTAAAGCCTCATTTTTTAACTTATAAAGCTTTTGATCGCTAAAGTAAGGATATCATAAGATTTTTATTAAAAAGCGTAAGATTTTTCAACCTTACCAATACCTTGGTAAGTTTTAATAGAAACTTATTTCCACTAAATTCTTATTGACCCAGCATTAACTTAAAACTTTATCGTAGTAAAGTTGGTACCAGAATCGCAAATTGACACGTTTAGTTTTCCCAGGTACGTATTAATCCACAAAATACATAATTTTTTTTATATTTCCTTCGCTATAATAATCTTAAGAAACTTAGAGCCATAAAAATCTATAGAGAATTTAATAATATATAGTATGAGCCAACCTTCTGGGTAAAATACGTTTAAGAAAACCTGAAAGTTGAAGTTTTGATTTTGGTTTATATAAACATGAAATTTAAGGGGATTTGACAGTATATTTTGTAGTGATGATAAAACCGTTTAATTTCCTCTAGCGTTAATAAGTCTATATCTTCGTAATCAGCCGCCTTTAAAACCTTATAAAGCCTGTTAGTTGCCGGGTACTTGAACCTACAATATAATTAACGAAGTTTTAACTTCTTTAAGTTCAATACTATTACTTCTGGCTCTTGGAAATAAAACCAGAAATACCCTTATTTAAAGCTAAATAAAAACCTTTTATTACCCTTAACGTGAACCAGGTCGTTAATTCAAATGTTAACGTTAACTCTGAGGGTTTTGGTGTCTTTAAAGTAAAGGAGGAAAAGGATAAGGGATTTTAAGATATTAAAAACAATATGATTAACGATAATAGTAATAGTTGTTGATTACAGTAAAAAGAGTTTTTTTTCTAAAACCAAAACCGACCTTCCTTTTATTAACATCCGTATATTTAAGTTTTGTAACCGTATTCGTATTCCTTTGTAAGGCGGAATATTGTGAATAAAATTCTATGAAGTACTGTGCTACTCTAATGTCTGGCATAATACCTTAGAAAACCTATTTCGCGTAACTATTTTAAATGGTAAAGAAGTATATAAGGCTAGTGTCTTTATTATTATATCGGCGATAATGGTCTTTACCTATTAGGCGGTACATGAATACGTGGTTAATGTTGGTAGGGCTTCAGAAGATGCAACATTGTCGATTCGATTAGTCGAAGTAATAGTTGTATTATATGGTCAAGTGGTGGATGTATTATTCTAGGTTTGACAGACCACTAGCCGGTCAACTTACTAATTTGTATGTTCAATTGCTTGGCTAGTACCCTAACGTAGAGTGTGTGCATACTATATTTGACTTATATCCAATACAGTTGATCACGAACAATACACTCAACTTGCAGTTAATGTAGTTAACTTTATTATAAGTAAAGTTGACTTACTGCACTACAATTACTACTATTCCAACACTAGCGGCTTTTTGTTTTGTATGCGCATACTAATGTGGTCGACTTAACTTTTCCAGTTACCACCGAATTAGGTCTTCGTTAAATAGCCAGACCCCTGTCAATTCCAGTTAACTCCTATACTCAAATTAACCTCAATTACCTTTATTTACTCCACAGCTCTGAGTCCTGCCTTTACCCACTCCCGTAAACAAGTCTTCCACCACAAACTTACGTGTACTAGCCCATTATCGCTATTAGTTTTTTTAATCCATGTAGGTGAAGTTGTCTACCATTTTAATTAATTTACGTAGGCTAACTAAACCACTATTAGCCTTTCTATCCCTCCAATATTACTATCCCTCCAGTACTGCTAACGCTATCCCTACTGCAATTTGCTATCTAAACTAACGTAAGTTGAGTTACCTTTTAATTTTATTAAATATAAGTAAATTAATTAAGCTACTATTACCCTTTATTTAAATATTTCATTAAAAAAAGTCGTTTTTCTTTCAACAATTTTACAGTTTACTAGTACATCACTATCTGATAAGACGTAATTTGTCTTTACTAAGTATCCTATTAATATAACCTTCGATACATACAGTTAGCCTGTTACGTTCCACAAAACTTTAGAAGGCCTTATTCGGCGATATCTTCGTTATAACATTAGCAAGATTATCTTTCCTATTCATTTTACCAGACTTTTAGATTCCCCTGATTTTAAGGCTTCGTGAAGTATCATTACATCAATTATCAGGAGGTTTTCACTGGTGATTCCAAAATTTAACAGTCATTTAAATGAGTTTCTCGAATCAGTGTAAATTACCAGCGTAATAATAGAAATTTTTAGATATTAATAATAACGTCAATGGGTTTATATAAGGCTATACCTATATAAAAGCTAGCTATTAAATAGTAAACATATAAAAACAACACGCTTCGTATAATCTTCTTACATTTAACGTAAATCTAATAAATTAGGTTACCGATAATACTAAACTAGTCTCAAAGTTTATATTCATTAACAACGGTTATTAATAAGCCAATTTGTCAAAACCAGTCAGCATCACTTATTAAGATCCCATTCGAAAAAACCATTGCCTCTCCATCGACAAATTAATCGAAACTATACTAATTCCTCCGTCCAGGTTTCGAATTTTCTACTCGAGCCTCTTATTCAGCCGGTCAAATTCTTTATATGTTAGATTTTACGCTTATACCATAATCTATAGTTCGTAATATGCTTTTGGCTGGCATAAAGTGGTAATGTAACTGCTATGGGAGCATTGTTCTAAGTATCATTAAATCTTATCTACGTTAGTCTTATTAATTGTGGCCAAATTGATTCCTTGGCATTTTTAACGAAATCTAAAACCAGTATTAATACTAAATATACGGATGAACGATTTATTAAATTTAAATTGGTTATCCTTCGTCAAAATTTTAACCAGTTCGTAGTTTCAAAACTTGAAGTCTTCAATAGTTTGCTTTTCTGATATTATAAAGTAAGTAGTACCAACAAAAAAAGAATCGTTAATCTATATTCCCATTAATTCAAAGTCCTTATTTTAAGTTATTAGCAAATACGGCTTGTGGGTTAAAAACTTTATACCGAACCGTAACTCAAAGTATAAGTAATAAGTTAAAAACCGATAAAATCCGGTTTTAGCTCATTCGTATAGTGATTCAATACATCTTATTACCGTTTCCGAATAGTAGGTAATATGTAATTCCTGTAGCAATTTTAATAGGATAATCTGATATGAATCGATCGCTAATTATATATATATTTACGTTATATCTCTACCATGAAGTATGAATTGGCCTTTAGTTTTGGTTTAATAAATTGCTACCAAAGTCATTACTAAATGGTTGTTCATTTTTCAAATCGTTGGAAATTACGTAAGAGTTCAATTCTCGCCTCTATTACTTTATCCTTAAGCAATTAAACATCACTTTTCATATAGCCTCCCCATGATCTTACACTTAACCTCGTGTATAATCCTCGATTTAAAGATTGTTATTTTAGGGTTTTTAAGGTTAAAGTTGGTTTTAGGTACCTATTGTCCAATACCTCGAGCTAAGAGGCCGTTAATCTTAACCTTATTGTTTTTTAAAGGGTTTACCGAAAATCTTAATAATATCCTATACCTAGAACTTTAGTGTTAAGTCTTTATTATCCTTTTTTTTTCTTGTTTATCCAAGCAATACTATAGATACGACTAGGTTTATATTCCTTTTTTAACGTTCTTTTTCTTAGGGAGTCGTCTAAGTCGGCGGTGTTTTATTAGCTAATCGATAACAGGTAAATAAAATTCTATTTAACTTAGTTGTTAACTTACATGCTTTTACTGTCAGTTACCATAATGTAGCGCTTAACCTGGGTGGAGCGAAACGTTACATGTCGTTAACAGTTTCAACAACTACTTTAAAATTAGTGATACTCACGATTTTATATAGGTATTTCTATTTTCCTGGCTTTCGCTACACGAGTACTTCACTTTATAACGGCAAAGCTAATACGTCGATTAAATTTGGGCCGTTCCTGGTATTAAGTACGTCGTTAACTTAGCGTCGACCGATTCCTTTCGTAGTTCTTTTAATACCTTACCATAGCTCATAGCTCTTTTCTACTTACTAATGGCAGAAATTTATTCATAACGCGTATGAAGGTTCTAAATACCAGTAGTTTTGGAACTAAGCCGTCAAAGACCATAGTATTATTCAGGCTTTTTACAGATATCTAAAAGCGTGCTTTTTCATTCGTAAAGTTTGTAATATAAAGCGTAAAGATATTATACACTAGGCGAAATAATACGAATATACTTCCGACCTTTCTAATATTTCAATAGGCCTCTACAGGCACCTATTTACACTTAATACCCATTATCTTAGCGTTGCTTAGCGGTTACTTAAATTTCCCTTACCGCGAAGTTGGTATTAGTATCGTCTACGATGACGTTAGATATGTTAAAGTATGTGTTAGTCCACAGTATGCTTAATGTTTTTCACATTTTTTTACTAATAGGGACTTTAAAAACTTAGCTCCGTGAAAAGAAGTTGCAAATTTAACAGTATAGAAGAAAGGCTTGTTATTTAAATAAAATACATTAACAAAGATCTTGTAGTTTAAATTCTTATCGTCTTTTCATGTAAATTTAAATTTTCGGGAAGTTGGAGTATACATGTAGAAGTAATGGTAAAGCTTTTCGATAGCTCTTAAAGTAAAATATTCAATAATTTCATACTTTGTGGACTTTAGGACTTCATATAACCAAGTAACGACTAGATAATTAAAAAGCTAATATTGTTAATATATTTCTAACTTTGTGAGGTTTAACATTATTACTTCTAGGCCTTAAAATAGAACCACAAGTACCCCTACCTAAAGACGAAGAGAAACCTTTGGTCATTTTTAAGTAGCTTATCGGCGTTGACATCAACGTTAACACTGAGAGTCTTTATTTATTCTAAGTCAAAAAGGAAAATAGTTGTGGACTTAAGGATGTGGAATGTAATTAACCTAATAATAGTCTAAACCACTATTATCCCTAGTAAATATAATTGTTCGCTTATTCTGAAACCAAATTTGGCCTTGTTCGTATTTTAGTAATTGATTTCAGTAACACTAATACTTTCCCTTCGCAATTCCACGTACGGTAAATAGCCTTCTATTAAGTATTCTACTACCCCTATATCAGGTATATTACCTTAAAAAATATAATACGTATAGCTATCGCGAAGATTAAAGGTATGTAAGAGGTTAGAGGCTTTGTTAGAGTAAAGGTAAGGGTTTTCATCACTTAAGCGATATAGGAAGGCGTGATAGGCTAATTACTAAGCTGCATTAGGAGTAGTACTATCATATCACATAGCCCGTTTAGACTTATCCTTATCTTCAGAGTTCTCTTTACCTTTAAACTCTGTAATACGGTTAAATTGGTTTTTTTCAAAGGTAAAAGGGTACTAAAAGTGATATATCGCCTCTTATTTATAAAGTTTAGTCGGTAGGCCGCGAATGGATCAATAACCAGATTTACCATAAATCTAATATTTTTATTACTCTAATAACGATGGTTCTTATGGTTAAACGGTCCACTTAATGATTACCTACATTATTGGCGCCAGTATGGTTGTAGATTTTAGTCCGAAGTTATTAGACCAGATTTTAAACGTTAAGGGCACCCATAGCCATATTTACGATCGACGTAGTTAACGCTCGCGCAGTTTTTCATTTGCATCGTAAAAGTTATTGATTTGGGTGTATATATTAAGTGAGTTTGATATTCGCGTCATTACGGTCGTAAATGAAAAACGTAATTAGGTAAAAAAGCTTTCACAGGTGATATTTGGGCGTTATAAGGCGTATTGAAACTTGTTAACATCCGTAACAACTACCTGTACCTACTTACGAGATGTGTTTTCGATAGAGAAGGCCTTTTCTGTAACCTGTTCATATAATATAAACTTGTTAAATACCGAATTAAGCACATTTATCGGTATTTCCTTCTCTTTCTTTTTCGTTATTATCGTAGTCCACCTCATAGTAACCCAATCCGTATAGTATTGCATAAGGTAGATGTTGTATTCGAAGTAACCTTTTATATCATTATAAATTTCGTAAAAAGTGGTTGTTTATGTTAGGAAGTTCTGGTAATAGTTTTCAACATGTCTTGTAACGATTTTAAAAAGTAGTACGTAAAAACTAAAAGGAAGGATTTCCATTTATATCCAAATATTCAAAAAGGCATTATCTTCTTGTTGAAAACTTTATAAAGTTTCCCATCGTAATTTTTTACTTCATTTCAAATATTTGCCAATTTTATAAAAAGCTTATAATCTATATCAACTATTTCAATGTTTTTAGACAAGGTTCGTAATAATCGTCCCATCTTTCGTTAGTATTTTTTTTTAAGTTTTAAACCTTTTAAATTACAGTGTTAAATGCAATTTTGAGTAGCCTAGACTGAAGGGTAAAGTCCTATAGTAGGACCTGTAATAGTCTCGCGTATATAGATATAATTGCCGTGAGATACTTCGCCTTAAAAAACTTAGCGATTATATGAAAATAGTTAGAGGGGAATATAGACTTAGCCGAAAAACGGGGTTTGAAAAGTTTAACGATTTTACTTAATTGACTGGTGGAAAGCGCCGACGTTAATTCCTTTTACCGCGTGGGCAACTGCTGCTTTACGTGCTTTGCCGCCGATAAAAACGTACTTCGCGCTATCACATAGAAGTATTAGGTTACCGAGTAAGTTAAATGGTTTGTTATCGTTAACGCGTAAAGAGGTTTAACTTAGCTGAAGGTAAAAGGTAGGTCTTTTAAAACGTACGTAAAAGCGTGAAGGTTCCTTAACACCCTTTCCTTTAGGGTATAGGTTTTAAAGGTATTTGTTAGGTTAGACTAATTTAAAAAGGTGTTTTGCCAGTCTAGTGAAGCTTTTTTCTGATATATATATTCCTTGGCGGTCGAGTTTTTCTTTTAATTTTGACTTAATACCCTTTCAAATTATTGACCCTATGTTAATAATTTGGTTATTACAAAACTTACGATATTTACGAAAGTCGCGATCGTTATGGTTAAGTTTTTCGCCGCCGTTTCACTCAATAATAAAATTACCAACGAAGTTAACCAGGTGTTTTTTAGTTTAATCTTTATCAATATTTGGCCTTTAAAGGTTTTTGTCGTATTATTTCATAAAAAGCTAGCTGAAGGCTTTAATTAACTATTTCACCTCCTGGGTAGGTATTATTTTAACGTTTTTACTAGCGTATGACTTGGTAGGCAAGGGATTTGGTGATTAAGCATGAAGTTGCGCCACGTAGTTTTCTTGGCGTGACTTGATGGTTCTTAGTGTTTTCGCTTGAGGAAGCGATCTTGACCATTGTATTAATATATGAGAAGAGAAAAGGGTAAAGTAAGGGCAGAGGTTGAGTATCAAAAGGAAGTTCGAAGGTCATTTGGTGTTGTTTGTAAAAGTTAGATATTGAGAGTTAAAAGATGTGTAACTTAGTTGTTTTTGTAATAGTAGCACCCGTAGTAGTAATGACTTAAACGTTTGCTAACTTGTAGTTTAAGACTTTTAGCGGTTAATCTTAACGCTTTTCAAAAAAGATTGGTGAAGATTTTTTAGTGTTTTTAATAGCGATATTGTCGTTACCTCTAAACTGCCGTAGAGACTAGCGTAGCCTCAAGGTATTTTTTACTTATTGCTGTAGAGATTGACACAATAGTAAAGGACCTTCTCAAGAATCTTTTCTTTACCTTAAACGACGTTTAACGTAAAGCGTAACCGGAAAGTAGCTTCTTCTTTTACTTAGATTATCTGTGCTTAACCTCATAATCACTCATTAGTGTTGATAGAACTTTAGACGTTGAAACTTTATCGATTCGATTGATCGAAATGACAATATTATTGCGTGATCAGCTGGTAGATGCATTGTTTTAGGTTTGGTAGAACGCTAGCCGGTCTGCATACTAATTTGTTTGGTCAATTACTTGGTTCGTGCCCTAGTGTGAATTAGGTGCATACTGTTCTTGACTTGCAACCAATATAGTAATCCCACGAGCAATATATTTAACTTGCAGTTAGTATAGTCAACTTTAATGTAAGTAAAGTTGACCTAATACACTGCAATTAATACTATTCCAATAGTTAACGAGTTATTACATTACTTTGAAACCGGTACTAGTATTTTTATACCAACCGATAATCTTATATTTATTTTCCGTCTTTTTAACCTCGTTTCCATTAAGATTTATCACTTATCTAAAGTAATTTCAATAAAAAGTAAAATCAAATAATATATCATATATTACCTGTTTCAATTCTCGTTCAGAAATAATATGACATATTAACCAATAGCCCTACTGGCCATAAATGTTACATCTTTTAACTTTTAAAGTAAACTTTTTTAACTAGATTAAAAGCCTGAAACAAGAGGAATACCCTCCTTCATACGTGGCTTGATTACATCCAATTCTAAGCCTTTCGTTAACCGTACTAGCCGGAACTTTCGTATTTACGGTCGATTCAATACGCGTATAAGGGGTCTTCTTTGCCTTTACCAAATTTTGAAGCTTAAGGGTATATACTAGTTAAGTTCAAAACTCTAGCTGTTATTGTTGGTAACAAGGATTGTAATTGGTGAAAAAAACCCTTTATAGGTAACTTTAAGGTATTGTAAAACGTATTTAAAGTCTGTATAAATCGTAATAGCTTGATGGACTTGCTATCAGAATGGGCCTTCACCAACTGCTATGTTTCTCATTACTTATTAATAAAAGATTGGACTGTTAAGCATCTAATTAAGAAAGAACATTTTACTTTCCTCCTTTGCTAATAATCTAACATATAATAATATTTGATAATATTCCAATCGTTGAGTTACTGTGAATAATTAACATCATTTTTGAAATGACTCTTTGGGATATCGTAAATTTTGCAGAAAGAGAAACAATTCATTAAGTACTGAAGGTAATAATACTCGACTTAACTGATAAAAATATTAGGAAATAACGAGTGAAAACCTGGCAATTTAAACCTTATTTAGTGGTAAATATTAAAAAACGTGCGCAACTTGATATCGAGAAGGTTAAACGGCTGACCATTATACTTTTCCTTTTCTCCCCAGATCTTTAAGAGCGTAGTGATTACCGCGTCATCAGTATCAACTATATGAATCTATCGAAGGGCAAGGGTAATATACTTGTCGTATAAACCCTTTAAATTCCTCGATTGGTATCAGTGTTAATACTGGTAGGTAGGATAGTAACCTGTAGCTGAATTTGGAGAGGAAAAAACAGTTGTTGTACCTATAGTAAGCTTGCTCATAAAGACGCTTCTTCCTTGATTTGGTTGATAAAATTCAACGTGTCAAGGGGCTCATAGAAAAGAGCTTTATGGTTTTCGCCATGTGGAACTTGTTATTACTCCTTGTTAATGTTAAAGGGTACGTCGAGGTTCCTATTCAATTACCTGATGGAATTAAGAGCTTGCGACATATAGGTCAATTAATTCCTTATGGCTAGTATCATTAGACCGTTGATTTTCCATAAAAGGGTTTGAAAAACTTATTTGGGTTTGGGAAGTACCTTACGAACGTAAGTGATGGCGTTAAGAGATGTTGTGGTATTAACAATACCTTATCTTTTTCCCGAATGAATTAAGGTGTTTTATCTATGACGTATTTATATAATTAGTTGGTAAAATTACCATCTTATCCTCTCCTCATATGGAGGTGGACCCTTTTACCAGCTAGTTAAGTTTTTAGCTCAGTTTTAACTTACTTATCTATCGCCTGTCACATATTTGAGGACTATTCATTAAACTATTTGTAAAAGTTATTAATGGAGATAAATCACGTATTAAAATCGGTAGGATCTAAATAGAGAATTTAGTAGCCAATGTAATTCGTCAGGTGCTTGGGGGTGGAGTTTTTATCGGGGTTCGTTTGCCAAAGATTGTTATCGAATTGCTTGACGAACATGAATCCAAGGTTTATAATTTCTTCCTTTTGGGTGAGATTGGTGACAAAAATAATCTTAGCATTATATAAAACTATAGTAACAAACATTAAAAGATATAAGAGGGAAAACAGTGGTATAGAAAGGTAGGTCGTAAGTTTGCCATTAGAGTTGGTAAAAGTTAAAGGTTGTAGAACTTGGTTGTTTTTACGATTTGAAATTTGCAATATCAGTACCCGCAATAATAACAGCTGCAATAGTATTGACTTAGCCGTTTACCAATTTGTCAACTTAGTAACCTTTAAGACTTTTAGGCGGTTAATCTTAATGCCTTAGAAAATGATCAATAAAGTTTTTTTGGTGTTTTTGGTAGCAATATCGTCGCTTACTTAATAGATTACCGAGAACAGCTACACAGCCTATAAATCTTCCCTACTTGTTGCCGCGAACAATTACATAGCTTATAAGGGCCCTACACAAAATCTTTTCCTCTACTTTACCGAAATAAAGCGTAACAATAGGAAAGCAGCTTCTTCTTCTACTTAGATTATCTGTTCTTAACTTAATACATACTTATTAGTATTGGTAGGCCTTCATCGTTGCAACGTAGTCGATTCGAATCCATGTGGTCGAAGTAACTGATGATGTATTGAAATTGGTTGTGGTTGATGAGTTGTAAGTTTTAAGTTCAGCAGATCACTAGCCGGTCTGCACGCTAATTTGTATGGTCAAATAGTTTGGCCTATGCTCCACTTTGAGGTAGGCACCTACTGCACTGCACTTTCAGTGTAGTCTCATAAAGTTTAGCCAATTTGCAGTTAGTACAATCAACTAAACTAATAGTTTAGTTGACTTAAATTTATTCACAGTCTAGTTTACTTAACTTTACTACATTTGACTGCTATTTCAACAACGATAGTGTAAAGAATGTTTGAGTTTTACGTTTAAAAGCCTTGAAAACCTTTATTATAAACGCTTGCACTTAACGGCTTTATCTTTTTATTTATTCATTTTTGAGCCGTTACCACCCATATAGGCGCTTCAATCGCTTAATAAGGCCTTCGACTTCGAAATTCATTTAGGTACTTTTTTTTTTTTTTTTTTTTTTTTTGGTTATCCACTGAAGACTTCTTTCGGCACAACACCCGCTTAGTGGTGTATCCGATTTCACTTTTTCTCACACTTACAAAGTTTGCGGCCTGTATCAAACAAGTGACTTGCCGAACGAGTTGTAAAGTATATCTCTCTTATCGCTACGTACTTTCAACTAAGATATATATATTTTATAAGCCCTTTACTTTCTCAGTGCTGTCAGATCTTAGATGCGAGTAGGCTTCAAAGGCATACTGAGACGACAGTATAGTACAATTTAATTAAGGCTATAGTTTTTACGCCCATATAATATTACGGGTCTCTATACTGGAAGGTACTTTAAGGCATTGATTGGAAGGTTGATTTATGGTCCCGCTGTCTGTTAAATGTTTTATTTAATAATTTATTCTATAGGTAAAGGCTCTATTCTATATATTACAGGTATTAGGTTGATAACTACTATTTAATACATATCGTAGAAGGAGCCTTTTTTTTTTCTCTTTTTTTTGCAACCATATAGATTAAACTTGTACTAATACAATCTACAGTTGTTAGATGGAAAGAGATTTTATAAAGAGGGATTGGATATAGTTAATATAAGGCCCCTTTAGCAGGCATTCAATAGTATTATAACTAAAGGTTTTTAAATTGGCCATAGATGTGAAGGATATATTTTTAAGTCATATACTTATATTTCAAGTTATAAAGTTGTTCGTTCATTAGGTTAAAGTGTATAACCTAGAAACGGGGAATTGAATAAGGTGGTAGTTGTGTAAGTTAAGAACATCAGGTTGCTAGCATTTCTTCCGGCACATGTAACTCAACATGAGCGAGGGTTATACTATACTAGCTATTAAGTGTGCACTTCCCAGTGATGGTAAATAAATAAAAATACTTTTAGGTTAGGTCAGTTTACAACGTTAATCTAGAAGTAAGCGATGGTATCGTTATGAAAAATACCAATAAATTATTAGCAAATACTTCTTAAATCAAAGCGTTAAGATTGACAGCTAAAAGTCTTAAAGATAGTCAAGTTAACAAACATCTAAGTTAGTTTTACTACGGGTATTACTGCTATAAAAACGATCAAATCCTACTTCAAACAACCACCAATATCAAATAACTTCGAACCTTACCCTTTACAACGAGCTTTACACTTAACACTAAGTTTTCCCCTTTACTTTAATTTTTTCCTTCCTCCTACACCACTATAATCTTAAGATCGCTAAACCAAACGAAACCACAGAGTCGTGCTAAGGTAACTACGTTACGTGACGCCTCTTCAAATTCAAATCCCGACGCGAATTTAAACTAAAAATACTAAATTCCCCTACCCAAATTAGTAAATTCCACGTCTCACACCAATTAAAACGTTAAAATGGTTATCGAAAACGTTTACTTTTAAGCTATAACTAACCTCGTCAAAAATAAGGTAATTATAGCCTTCGATTACGTTTTCGCTAAAGATTATAACAAACACTTATAATAAATAGATAATTATAAAACCTTAATCAAAAAGTACTTCACCAACTTAGTTGGTTACTATATTCTTATGTAAAACAACGGCGAAGACTTTAACCGTAACGTTCGTACTTTTCTAAAATATTGTTAATTTTTCAATCATTGAATTATTAACATGTAAAATTATATTTAAACAAAAGTTAAATCCAAATTCTAAGTAATAATCAAACCAAAAGAAGTTTACGTATCAACAAACAAACTTCAACCTATTTAACAAAACCTATCTTCGATCTAACATAACTTAAAAATGCTTTTAAAACCATTACTTTTAAAACCTTCGAGGTAAGATCAAAGATGTAAAAACCTTATTACGCCTTTACATACGTTTTAAAGGCTTACCTCATAATTCTAAATTAGGATAAACTTCTATAGGTACCAACGATAAAATACCCCATAATTTTCTCGTCAATTCAATACCCCTACATGTTAATAAAAAGTATACTTTAGGCGGTAGCAAAGCATGTAAAGTAACAATTACCAATATGGCAAAAAAAAAAAAAATTAACGTAGATTCTCTCCACCGATCAATAAAAAAAATTCTCTAATTCTATTAACATCTTCCCTACGGCTAAGTCCCTCTTACCCCTTAAACATTCCCTTAAACTTGTTAAGTCTCTTAAAGCGAAACTTGCCACAGCAGGTATGCCTATACGTGTAAGCTCATCATAGATTTTATTACAAAACTTTACCCCTAGGGTCAAACAACTGGTAATTACCCTTAACATTGCGACTTTGGGAGCCTAAAGTCTAAACTGACAGGAAATATCATGAAAAAATTGAATAATTATCGCAAATTTCCCCTCATGTTTTTCAAAATGGTTAATATTAGTTACAAGATTTTTACGAATTTCTCGAAAATTTAAAACGACGTAAAAAGGTATAACGGGAGGCCCTACAATATTTTCCATACGAAAAAAAACATTTTTTTAAATATCTGAAAGTAAATATAAATACGTTGTTTTGGTTATATTTTACTATTCCCTGAAATGTTTACAAGCTACACCAGAGATTATTACCTAACTTTCCTAATAAAAGAAAAAGCCTTTCCCGAGATATTTAATAGCATAAAGAGTCATTTCGAATACAACGTCTATCTTGAATAATATCAAATGAATTGGGTTGCGACAAGGTAAACGACAATGATAGTTAAAAACAAAAAAGAGGAAACTTCGATGAATGTTTCTAATTAAATGTTTAATAAACTAATTTTGAATTAACAAGTAATGGCGAAGGACTACATTGGCGAAGCTACGTTACGCGAACAGATACGTGTAGTAGTTAAAGTTGTAAGCTAGATCAAATACGCTTTATAACGACTAAATATCACCTATAAAGGCTTTTTCGGTTATTTACGATCCTCTTTTGCGACTGTAATAAAAAATATGATGAATTCTCTCGGTATATATCCTTAAGTTGATAACTTTCGTAATATGAATAAAAAAGATCTCATAATAATATATTATATTCATTGCAAATACGGGAGGCTTTCACGTTTGAAATATGGTTTGAGGTCTTCGAATTGATATTTATTACTATACTAACGTAAACGAGAGTAAGATTTGAACGAATTTAACGTTATATAACTTTTAAATAAGACTGTATTTAAAAGGTAGGCTTCCCTCATCGCCGATAATAAGAAACCTATATGCACATTTTCGACTTACATAGTATATACCTTCGTCGAAAAATAAAAATCCGGGCGAAATTTATAACCCTATTAGTAGTAATCCAATGAGTTATAACGTAAATAACGCCTAATAGCCTATTTAACCCAGTATTTCTCCGCCGTTATCCAAGTCGCCCGATGTCTATAATACTAGGTTTATACGGATTAGGTCTATTAAAAAGACCGACCGCGATTTTTGCAACCCTTCGACGAAGATGCCTAAACGACGTGGACCCCCGTTATAACTGTATTTTTATCCGATTGCAATACCTACACAAAACCCGGTCAATATCGAATAAAGCGTCGCTTTAAGTTTAGAAATTTTAACTCGTCTATAAACTTGCAATATTTCGCCAAAGCCGCTATATAATAGATACGATTAATACTTACCGTAATAGATTTGTCTCGAATACGTGAGTAGATACGGGAAAAATGGTAGTTATATTTAACGGCGAAAGGTTAATTTAAACCTCTCGCTAAAGTAAATAATATCTTCAAATTAATAGAGAACGGTATTTATAGATCTCCATCGCTTATAAATAATTTTCACAACTTAATCAATACCTTTTTACGCGGTAAAAGTCGTTGAAATCGGCGGTAATATAGTCGAAAAACTTGTTAATATCGTAAATTTCACTGTATCTGTCCGCGTTATAATATATTGTAAAAACATATTTTTCAGTCGATGTATACCAAACTAATACGTAAAAAAAGTATACCAACCTTTTCCAATCCACATTTTATTCGCCTTGAATATAAATTGGATCTTTCATCGCGCCGTTTTCTCAATGGAAACCAATTTATTCAATCATGGTTGGTTGTATCGTTTTTTGGCTACTTTGAACCGTTAAATAACTAATCTGAGTAACCGCTAGGTTGGCTTAAAGTTATGAAATTTTAACAAAAATTAAACGAAATTAGACTTAAGGTAGAATACGGAAATCGATGAAACGGGAAATTGAATTTGCTTCAAAATAAAGACGATATAATGTATAGTATTTTGTAAACGAAATATATCGGCTTAAATTAGCTCCGAAAAGACAAGTAGTAGATTTATAGAGGTAGAAAATTCACTATTCGCCGACAGCCTATCCTCCTTCATTACTCTCAAATATAACTCAAAAACATGATTATTCACCATCGTTTCATCTATTATGATAAATATATTGTTAAAAAGAAAAAATGGAACCTTAAATATATATTGAAAACATTTTACGAAGGTATACCAAGCACGTACCGAGTAAAATCAACAATTAAGGTAGGAAGGAAAATTAGAAAAGGCTATAAAGATCCTTCATATAGGATGTATATATACGGTTCATATATAGCCCGCCACATGCCCTCGTACATAATGCCTGCAGACCGCGCCTAGACTACATCGGAGCTGGGTACTACACATTCCGTTACGTACACAGTCGGTTAACCTATAGACTTAATGGTAAATAGCCTGAGTACATAATAATAAAGTCAGTAGAGTTATCTTTACCGTTGATTCACAGAAACCTATCGATTTTTCGGGCTTCGTATGCCTTCTTTAAGGTCATCACGTCTATTATTGGAAGTTGTTCATTAGTTATACCCAGTTTTGATAGGTATTCGTTGAGGATCCATGAATTTATATACACCACTACATGTATTGGCGGTATTACTAGCTCCTTGGTAATAATCCTTAACGTTTCAGTAGTTATTATACCGATATTGAAATTTATTATTATATTATATACTGTTGATATTAGTATGCTTCAGATTATACGCTTATACTGAACATATATCCAATATACAAGGTTTCCGGTGATCTTGAACTGCTTTTTAAATCTTTTCTCGTGGATGAATATTATATGAACCCCGGTTTACGATATAAAGTTAGTATTATTAACGAAAAATCCGTCTGCAAAACCCATCAATTTCGTTTTCACCAGGTTTACCAAAATTATATTAATACAATTTTCTAAGTTGTCCAATTACGATTAAATACTCTCATTTAGATTGTTTAAATCCTTGTTTTATATAGTCTATATTTATATCGTGATGGATAAGCCGTAAGATAATTTCGGTTGTCATAACATAGGAATATAAGCCACATATGCCTTCTACTTTAGCTATCGTTGTTATATTGCCTCGTCGACCTTATTAATCGTTATTAGACTCGTGGCTTACCCTTTTTAGCGTAGGCTGATATATGTGCTATTTTTAGCCTTGACACTATAAATTCGGATTGTCGATTAATTCAAGTTAAGTTGTATGCCCTTAGGTAACGTTTTAATCAGCTTTCATTTTTTAAAAGCCTGATATTTCGATAACACGTTATTTCAAAGCTACAAACCCAGTATTCTCGAGGGAAAGGGTATTGTGATTTTATATAACTACGATACCGAAATCTTCTCCCTACGTTATCAATAAACACGGGTTGAAAGTTAAAGTTTTCATACCTAACCTATTACTAAATTGTACCTGGTACGTGAAAAAGTAATAAATATATTTTTCGGACAATCCGAATATAGTTTTAATATAACGTATTACTGAGACGGTCAGAAACTTATCCCTTATTCTTTTTTGGAAGTTTTACCAATATAATCCGTTAAAGATCGGTGGCAAATCACGTGTATGCGTGCGTTAAATTACAGTTATTAATTATAAACTTACTAATTACGCCAATTGTCAAACTAGTAATAATTACAACGATTAAACGTTAGCTTATTTTCTGGATTATAGAAGATTGAATAAGGATTCAAATTTTACCTTTGTTATCGTATCCTTAAGCGATTAGCTGTGACGTTTCATAGGGCTGGTCCGTGGTTTTTCCTTAGACATTTTAAACTATCTTCGAGTTGAACACTTTGAAATCTTAGCTTAAAAATTGCGTTAATGGAATAAGTTAAACAAACCCTTGTATAAAAAAACTGTTAATATCTACTCGATTGCTTTCCTTAGAATATTTACCCAATATATTAATAATGCCTTTAACATGAAACTTAAGGTCGAATTCTCTATTCGACTTCTCTTTTCGAAATACTTACGCTGTTCTGTATATCTTTTCAGACTTATAGTACTTGTTATTATCCTTATTTTTAGTATATATTATTCTTTTCAGTGGTTTTCCATGCCTTCGACGTTCCATAGGTTTATTAATAATCGATTTGAGAGGGTTGTATTGATTAATCCGTTCGGCTCAAGGGTTTTCGACGTAGGAATTTTTATTAAATATAAGGGATATCTTATACAGCTTGACTTAAATAATCTGGAAAGTGATAAGGAAGATATAGGTTTTAAATATTATGTTTGTGCTGTTAATACTTATGATTTTATACGGTCTATTCTATTCGCCCGGATTTCGCTACGTAAGAACTTTACTTTAAAGAGGTCAAAATAGTATGTTCATTGTTAATGGTCTTTTCCTAGTTTTGAGGGTATTGTTTACCCGACAGTGTGCCGATTCCTTGTTTAGGTCATATGGGACTTTTATGTATGCTATAACATGCTTTTAAGTGTTTAGCGATAATATCTATTAGATCGTTATACGTAGATAGGCTCTAAATATCACTAAAGTGAGTACTAGGCCGTTGGGGCTAATATTATCGTTAAGGCCCTGTAACGCAATTTAAAGCCTTATTTTGTGACTTAGAAAGCTTCTAATATCAAAGGTAAATATATCGTAAACCCATCGTAAGAAAACGTAAGCTCTTTTGACCTTATTGATACCTTAATAGGTTTTAACGAAAACCTGTTCATTTAAAATCTTATCGATTTAAAGTTCGTTTTAATCTTCATTATTATGAAGTCAATACTGACGTTTTATAATAGCACTTTTAGCAGCTCCAGGTACTTATAAATATATAAAGTACGTAATTCCATTTATATTTCCTTTATCGTAATAGTTTTGAGGAACTTAGCTTTATGAACCATCGTGGTGAAGTTAATAACATAAAGTGTCGGTAAGGTCTTTGCCTATTTATGTGAAAGTAAATAGTAAAAGAGTAATCGTAAGATTGGTTTTCGTATTGAAGTGGATAGTAATATAGAAGTAAAAAGAGGCATCTGGAGAGTGCACGCTACAGGTGAGAGCTTATATTCTTTCACTCGGTTAGTGGCATTTTACCATATACTTTGCTAATCTCCTTTCTAGGCAGTGACATTTTACTGTGCAACTTTCTAATATCACTTCTAGGTAGTGGCATACTATTATTCACTTTATAGGAATGCACCTTATAGAGTAGAACATTACTGTACAATTTGCAAAGGTGTAATTTGCAATGTGGCTACTTACTAAGTATAGTGATATATGGTAATCTTTTTTTCCCCAACTCGGCTCGTATACGTAATTTAGCAGTGAGATTTATAGTAATACGGTTTGTTTTCCGTAGTTCATTCGTAACAATTTAGTTTATAGTGTAATTTATTTCCTTGGTTTAGTAATGATAGTTTGGTTGTGATGCAGTCGATGTATTGATTATAATAAGGTCTCAGTTAGTTGAGATGATTGGTAGCAACGTGGTTATTAATAGAGGTATGATTTTCGATCCCTATAGGGGCGTAATTGTGGAGGTGTTATAGCGGTTTAATTCCCTAGGGGTGGTTATTGGTATTACGTGTTTTGGGGTTAGTATATAAATATATATCGTTATCGGTTTAGGCGAAACTTCTTTTCTTTTTTCTTCAACGCCTCGCTTTTTTTTATAACGTAAGTTTTAATTCGCTAATCATTGTATATATATCTATTCCACTGCTTCAATTAAATATTCAACCCGCTTTTATAGGTAGGTTACTTGACTAACCCTATATACTAACCACTTCTACAATGAGATGACGCGTAAGAATAGGGGTGTAAAGCTCCATTTAGCGCGTTTACACAAGAGAGAAAAGGCTGCTGCTGCCGCCATCCGCCGCATCGCCATCACCGCCACTTCTAACCCTACCTTTTCCCATTCTATGTCGTTTATCCCTACCTTTATTTTAGGTTCGACTCCTATCGCTGTCGCCATTACCATCGAAACCCTTTACCCCTTTCCACTTTTCTTCCCATCCCCTTTTCCTTATAAGCCTCAAGAGGAGGAGCGGGGGATTTTTAACATCATAGGCCTTACTCTTTAGTTACGGACGAAAAAACCATTATCCGTAGCAACTACACCCCCCTCCTCATCCAGCGCAAACACAACTTGATAGATTTGTAACGCGGTTCGTATTTCCAATTTCCTCCTTAATTTATATTATACTAATTTTTTTGTTTTCGAAGCTGAGGCGGTCGAGCTAGCTTGTAGCCTTGAATTACAGCTCTTTAGGGTAAGTCGCAAGGCTCTTTCAATGCGTAAAGCGTTGAAGCGACGTATCTTGATCTGTAGCTCCGGGCCGTTAATAAACATAACCTACATACAATATATCTCGTTCGCGGACGCTAGTCAATTTATCAACTATTGTTATTAAAACGGGAGTCAGTTGGTTGTTCTTTACCATTACGAGCGGATTGGTAACGTATACACCCCTATTTGGGTGTTTTGGAGCCATAGGCCGAAACCTTATTACGCACCAGCCGTTTTCACGGTGAGTTTTCTTTCAAATCGTAATTTTATCCATAAATACAAGTTTTACAATGAAATAAATATACCGTTCATAGCGTTTTCAAAAACAATTATTTTTGCAAATGATCAAAATAAGTCGATGCTAATCAATAGTAAAAGCTAACCGGCGGCTTAAAGAGAAATTAGCCTTTATCTTCGCTTAGAAGCGGAGCCTTCGTATGAACTACGTAGGCGAATTAGATGACGTTATCGCACGTCGCCGTAAGACGAATGAAAAACCCCCCGCACCTTTGCTTAGGGGTATGCGACCTAAGGCGCGGTACTACTTTTCCGGAGGCGCCGGTGGCGGCGTCGACAGCGGCGATGGAGGTGACGCTGGCAGCAAAAGAGAGGGCAACGAAGAGAGTGATTACGAGGACACGACGCCGACTTCTCTCTCCCCTTTTAAATAACAACTAGTTGCCTATTTTTACGCTCAGACCTACTTCCCCAGTTAAAATACAGTTCGATATATAGTAACATAATTGTTTTTTTATATAGAAAATAGTAACGTAAATGATAAACGTTAAAACTATAGAGTAAAAGTAAGTTATATATGGACGAAATACAAGAAAAAAATTAAGACTATATTGAAAGCGGTAAAAATATTGAAATTAAAGAGTAATAATACGTTAAAAGCGTTATAAGTGGTAAAAATAAAGAGTCATAATAGGTTGAAAACGGCGTAAACGTGAAATTTAAATACTGATAAAGTATTAGAAGTGCTGTAAATGTTTAAAATAAAAGTAAAGTATTAATTGTGAGGCATAAAATGCCCAACCTAAGTGGAGTCGTAAAACTTTTTTCGCAACGTTAATAAAGAAAGTGCTTGTTAATAAGAGATTTTTTAAATACCCTATTTGGGAGGTCCTTAATTATTATATTTACTAGGTTTGATTTTGGATAATTTACCTTGTCTTTTTTAATTTCGCGGTATTCCTACGATTAGTATAAAACTATAATATTGATTATAAAGCGCTATTATTCGTAATAACGCATTTGATAAGGTATTCGTAAATGGAAAAGTAGTTAGTGTTAGCCACTAAGAAGAGGGGTTTTAAATTAAAGTTTAAAATTCTCAGACGGACCGTTATCGTTATGGTAATTCCAAAGTCAAAGCCTTAAACTATATCGTAAGTTTTCCGAAACCAAGAAATGACGTCAATTCCGTTTATATTTAATAGAGCTTTAATAAATAATATTGTTACGAAGGATGAATCCGTTTCAAGCTGATATTGTATTTCTAAAAACAGAAACGAATTGAATTTACAAGTTATAGTTGGTATTATCAACAAAGGATCCGTTAATAAAAACAACGAGTTTTAAAACACGTATATTAATCGGTATTAATTGTAAAACGCGCTTTGGATTATGTATTTGCTACGTAAGGTGTTTATTAAACGCGTTATATACGTCGTTCGAAGAGTCAGTTTGGCATTACGTAACGACTGAGAGGTTAGATGCCGCTTCCGGTTACAATTATATTGCTAATACAACCTAAGCGCCGCGTCATCGTTAAATTCTGCATCTATCGGCTCTTTTTACGCTATCGTGGTTAATAAGAATAATTTTATCCATTTTCTCCTTATACTTAAGGTTTTAAACTTTTTTCTAAATCTGATTGTTGCGCTGTTAAAGTTAATTATATAGTTCCTCATTAGATACGTTTTGGGTTTTAGTTTTAGGCTAGGCTTTAAAAGCTTCTCTTTTTAGCTATGGAAAACGACACGTTATATAACGTAAATATGTTATCCGTTTGTATACCTATAAGTGTAAATCTTTTCAAACGTTTTTTTAAGACTCATAATCAAAGGTCAAAGGTCGATTTTTTCATTTCGAACCGTTTCTTATAGTTCCTTTGATAGGTATTATACCAGTATATACCAGTTTTAATGAATCCATAAAACGGCTTTATAATACCCAAAATCGGTTCGGACAAATGGTGTTTACGGAGGTCCATAGGTATATAGGCGTAAATATACCGTTTAATCCTCTCTTCCGATGATATATAAGCTTACGTAATATTGTTAAGCTTAATATAAAAGTTATAAGGGGTGTTAAGGGAAGAAGCAAATACCAGAATAAAAAAATAGCTCGGCAGTTGTAAAATAAGTGACTAGGTTATAATATCATTTTTACCGTCGTTATTATATCTTTTAAATATAGAGCGGTTCATTTTATGGGGGTTTTCGGTCTCATCCTTTACCTCGTACACTGATCGAGTAGAAATTACTCTATAGACGTTGTAAATCGTTGGTTTAAATCTTTTGAAACGAAAAACGCCTTGATCGATTAGAATAAAGATTTCCGTTTATGTAAACCCTTTAAAAGGGGCACCTAAAGTGGTAATAATTTCTTTACGGCAGAATTTAAAGTTTAACTTACGGTTTATCGCCTTTTTTAGGTTACGAAAAAGTCTGTAACGAGAACTTTCAGACGTGTTTTATTATCCAAGCCAAGTGGACGCCTTCGGAGGCGTAGTATTAGCTTATTTAATGTAATTAAATCGGTCTCATATAATAGTTAAGTTTCAATAATAGTATTCCGGGGGTGTATGGCACTTGAGGAGGTTTAAACATGATATCCTAGAAATAGCTTCGTTGGTACTACTAATTCGATTGGGATTTTGAACCATTTCAATTAAATTTTCCCGTTTGCATTCCACTACCATTATCTAACGGAAAAAAGCCTTATTATTTAGCAAGTTTACAAACATATTGTAGCTTTTCAACCTGTTATTCCTCTAAAAATAAGTTCATTCATCCTTTGTTTTTCAAACTAGTACTTTAGACTATAATGATAAATTTAAATAGCTAATATTCTGCGGGATATTTCTTGTTACTTTCTTTCGAAAAAACATTTTAGGCGGTAAAAAACGTAATACTGTTATAAATTTTGCTATAATACTTTTCCTCTGCATTATAATAGGCAACGGTATTAAATTTGTATGAATTTTAAGGTAAACACAAAATACAAAAAGTGTAAAAACAAGCCTACCCGGTCTAGAGGTGTTGTTTACGGCGTCAACTTCCATTTGTAAGATAGATACTTTAAAACAAGTCCCTTTTAGTTTTTTGAATAGTATTACATATGCTTTTTCCAGAGGTTTATAAAACTATTTAAACTTTCTAATACCTTATAATGCTTTAACTAATACTTAATTGTGCTTATTATCGGGAAATTTGGATTTGGTAAGTTATTTGGTTGAGTGGAAAGTTGTATTAGTATCGTAAATAATCCAGGTTAAAGGTCCTATATAAATGTTCGACTAATAATTCATTAAATTATCTTAATAGTCTATAGTGGAAACGTTTCGCGTAAATTTAGCAGCTTGGAATAATGTTATTAAGGTGACGGTATGTAGTATTAGATGGCCGTCAAGGTATATTATATTCATTATGACTTTGTAGTTAAAGTTTACATAGTTTCAAAGGTGGAATTCAAACCGCCGTAAGGTTTACAAGTGTAGCTGCTATTCGGAGCAAAATATTTCGATGACTTTTAACGTTTCCCTTTCTATATTAGTGTGCGCTATATCGTAGAGTAGCCGTAAAAGGCTCTTCGTAACTATGTATCCAAACCGGCGGTACAATATCTTTAGTTACGGTTACATTAAGTAAATGGATTCAATTGTATGTACCACGGAAGAAAATCATAAGTATACAAATTTTAGGTGAAATGGTACGGATACATTATTCAAAATGCGAATAAATTGGTTAATCGTATTATCAACCTTCATTTCGAGTTTCTTTATATCCATTAAAGATAATAAAAATTGTGTTTTAAAGTTTATCACGCACGATGTAACCGGTAATACTACTGTATTTATGAAAATTATACCAAGTAACAACCTTTTGCCTTTGTCGAATAAAACTTTCTGGTATTCTCTTGTTCGGTCGAACTGAAATTTCGGAAATTTTACCGCAAACATGTCGAATTATCGTTTTTCGACGGTCGATATTTCAGTTATGCCGGTATATATTATAATACCCCAAAATCAGTTATCGTACCTGTTAAAAAGCGTAAATTTCGATGTTATATGAGCGTTTAAGGCTTTTGTTTTTGAATCTAAGTTTTCGATATTTAGAAACGAAATATCCTACATGCTGGTAAAAATTCGTTGATTCATTTTCTTATACTGAGTTATTAAGTAAGTATTATTGTCTTTGGAGTTCTGCTTTCAATAGTTGTATTCGTAAAGATACATGTCAGATTTATTCTTTACGTTTTTATAGTGGATTGCATACGTTGTAAAATTGGCTTCCATTTGTTTTTTAGGTAGGTAATCGGATTATATTAGCGTTAAGTCCGGATTCACTCGTATAATTAATAGTTGATCGACTCATGGCCGATTTTACCGTATATAAGTAACGTTTTTGGAAACCTGTAAAGCTTTGTATACTTTTCTATAGGTATTGTTATGTATGTGGTAAGTTTTATATTTATATATAAGGTTGTCTTCGTTAGTAGTTACTTTATCCTTGGTTTCCTGGGCTTCTTTCAAATATATTTTGTTTCGGTAGCTGTATTTAAGGTGTTTATTTTGTTTCGGATATAATTTAAATTGTTGGTCTAGAACGTGGTATATTGTTCGAGCGAGGTTTATTTTGGTGATCTAACCCTTGGCGTTGGGTCTTTTGGCTTCAAATGTTGAATCGAGGTTTGTTTATCAGCGCATCAAGGTTTTGACCGAAGTTTTTAAACTCTCATAAAAAACCTTTAAGTCTTTTTTCTATTTTAATAACATAAGGTTAAAGTTTATATTGACTCGGTATGCTTTTACAACTGTTTTGTCGGTAAGCCTTTATCGTTGCAACGTAGTCGATTCGAATCACTGTAGTTGAAGTAACTGGCACTGCATTGATGTTGGTTGATTCAGTTGTAAGTTTTAAGTTAGGCAAACCGTTAGACTTTATGCACACTAATTTGTATAGCCAAACGCTTTGGCCTGTGCCCTACTTGAAAGTAAGCATCTACTATAATGTATTTATAGTGCAGTTTCACAAACTATAGTAAACTTTGCAATCAGTAAAATTAACTCAAATATTAGCTTAGTTGACTTAACTTTACTATATTTGACTGCGATTTCAATATTCGCGGCTTTTTATTATTTATCTGTACGCCAATAAGGCATGAAATGAATTGTTGGCATCCTTTAAAATCCCTCCTTAATCAACAAGCCAATAAAAAGTCAAACCCTTGATAATTCCGATTAATCTTTGCTAAATTTACATAAATTACGACCCTTCGTGGCGCTTTTGTTTTTTCCCTCCGAGACCTCTGTTCTTCAACTACCGTGTATAGATCTTTTACCACCAATTTATACGTATCATGTATTTCACTAAGTCTATACATTTTGATAGTAGTTTAAATTATTTCTATTATTACCTTTGTTATTAACATTATTACCCTAACAATCTTCAAGTTTTCCTGGGCAACCCTATTCCTCCACGTTACGTTCTAGGCGGTTTACATAGCCCTCAATTCATATGGATAGCATATTGTTATTTTCAAACCTATCCAAAACGCTATTAGGCGCAGCATTATTTATAACGTCGGTGGGGTTATCTTTGCCATTAATTTACTGGAATTTATCAATTTCTCGGGGTTTGTATACTTTCCTTAAATTTATTACGTTTAATATTAGACGTTTTTTATTAGTTGTAACCAAATTTAATTGATATTCGTAAAGGCTTCAAGAGTTAGTACAAGCCACCATAGGTATCGGAATTAACTCCAGCCGTATAGTAATAATCCTTAGTATGTTGTTAATTACTATTCTGATATTAAAGCCTATCATTATACCATAAATTTCTGAAATTGATACGCTTCGTGTTATACACTCCAATTTAACGGATGTCTAGTATATAAGGTTTCCGGTAATTATAAACTGCCCTTTAAATCTGTCCTCGTTAACAATTGTTATTAGAAAGCCGATTTGCTATATAAGGTTATTATTGTAGGCAAATAAACCGTTTGTAAAGATCATTAAATTTGCCCTTATAAGATTTACCGAAATTATATTAATTAATTTTTCTATGTAATCTAATTGCTACGAAATAGTCTCATTTGGCCTATTGAAGTCTTGGTCTTATACATCCTATGCCTATACCGTAATAAATAGATCATATAATACCTTCGGTTAACATAACGTAGTAATGTAGGCTGAATGAATTCCTTACTCCAAGTATCTTTTTAATCTTACGTCTTCGGCCTTATCGATTATCGTTAAACTCGTGGCTTGTTCTTTTTGGCGTAAACTAATACGAGTGCCGTTTTTAACCTTAATACCATGGATACGGATTAAAGATCTAATGAATTTAAGTTATATATATTTAGATAACATTTCTATTAGATTATACTTTTCAAAGCCTAATATTTTGATAGTATGCTATTCCGCCGCTATAAACCTAATACCTCCGAGCAAAAGAGTATCCTTAGTCTATATACCTACGATTCCAAAGTCGTTACCTTCTGTGATTAACAAGTAAAATTCAAGCGTTAAAGTCTTTATACCTAACCTGTTTTTAAAGTACGCCTGGTACGTTAAAAATCAATAGATGCCTACTTTGGCTGGTTAGTACAAAAGCTTAATACAACTTATGACTATGTCGGCTGGAAACTTAACCCTTAGTTTTTTCGGCAATTCTAATGATATAATCCACTAAAAATCGGTGGCAAACTACGTATACGTTTTCTTGATATCCCTGCCATTAAATTTAAACTAACCTCTTACGCTAGTGGTTAAACTAATGACAATCACGATTATTGAACGCTAATGAATATTTTAAATTGAAGACGATTAAGTAAAAATCCAATACTTAACTTCGTTAACATATGCTTAAGCTATTAACTGTAATTTTTCGTACGGCTGGTCTATAATTTTACCTTCAATTTCATGTACTATCCTTCTCTTAAAGATATTAATATATGAAAATTTAAACTGTGTGAACGTTATAAATTATATAACACCTTATAAAAAAGGGCCGTTAATTTCCATCTAATCGCCTTTTCAAAAAGGTTTACCTGATATATTAATCATTCCCTTGATACGGAGTTTAAAGGCAAGTTTTCCGTTATAATTCTCCTTTTAAAATATCTACTCCGTAATGTACGTCTTACTAGGCCTGTAATCCCCGTGGCTGTCCTCTTCTTCAATATATATTCTTCTTTTAGGTTGTCATCCACCCCGTCGACGTTCCATTATCTTATAAACAATCGGCTCGCAGGGATTATATGAGCTAATTTGTGTGGCTTGGAAGTCATCTACATCAAGGTTTTAATCCGACTTAAGGGGTCTTTTATATGGCTTAACCCATATTACCCGAAAGATCATAGTGCCGTTAACAGTTTTAACTACTACGTTGAAGTTAATCATATTTGATTTCTTTTATAATTCATCCCATTTACCTGGCTCTCGTTATATAAAGAATTTACTTTAAAGGAGAAAAAATAACGCGTTTATTATCAACGATCCGTTCCTAATGTTAAAAGTTTTGTTAATACAGCAATGTACCAATTTATTACTTAATTACTTAACTCTTTTCTATATATTACATCGCACTTTTAAATGCCTAGAGATAGTGTCGATATGGTTGTTATACATAGATAAGCCTTTTAGTAAACAGGATAATTACCTTTAACCGAGTTGAAAGGGAAAAGGCCAGTAGTTGTGCCCATAATAAGCTCGCGTATAAATTCATTTTTTCTCTTAATATAGCTATTGCAACTTGAAGTATTAAAGGGATTGAGGGGAAAAGAACTTGGGGTTATTCGTTGAAGGGGACTTCGTAATAATTCTTTTTGGTATTAAAGGATACGTCGAGGTTCTAACTTAATCAACTAGTAGACTTAAGGACTTACAACATATAGGTGAATTAATTCCTTACGTTTAGTAACATTAGACCGTAATCTTAAGCGAAAGGGTCTGAAAACCTAATCTGGGCTTGGGCAGATCCCCCACTTAACCTTAACCCTTGTTAACCAGATCGATCGCGTCGTATAACAAACGAATATGTATAAAGGCGCTAAGAAATACTATCGTTAATAATAACTTTGCCTTAAACTTTAATTTACTAAATGTTTTTTTTGTTGCCTATTCGTAAAAGATATATGTCAGATTGGCTGTTTTTCCATTATTTGCGGGAAAATCGACACCTTAGTTACATGATTTATCCTTCATTCTTATTTTAGCCCCTTTATATACTTTTATCCACATGCTTAAAGTTTAGTTTATAAACTATTTTTAAAATTTATCGAGTACTCGGGGTCCTTAAACGTTTCCGATGGTATTTGTATCCAGGATGTAACGTCTTATTGCGTTGGTAAGGTATTCAATGATTAAATTTTCATCGACGTCTATAAACTAAAGGTTCTTGTTATATGACTTCTTGAAGATAACGCCGAGGTCTTCGATTGCTTTTTTTGAGTTGGAGTCATGAACAGTATCAATTTTAACGTGTTTTTGAAGCTATGGTAACGAATTATTGAAAATGTATAGGGGGAAAAAGTATGGTGTAAGGTAATAGGTTGTAAGTTTGCTGTCAAAATTAGCATAAGTTAAAGGTTGTAAATCTTGGTCGTTTTTACGCTTTGAAATTGTTGATATTAATACCCGTAATAGTAGTACTAACTTATACGTTTGCCAATTTTCCGACTTGGTGATCTTTAAGACTTTTAAATGATTAATTTTACCGTCTTTTCGAAGGATTAATAAAAATTTATTCATACTTTCAGTAATATCTATATCGACGCCTGTTTCTAAATTACCGTAGAAGCACATATAATCTAAAGGTCTTTCCTACATACTACTGCAAAAAAAAAAAATACAATATTATAGGGGCGCTTCATAAAAACCTTTCCTCTATCTTACCTAAATAAAGTATAACAACTGGAAAGCAACTCCTTTTTTTACTTAGCTAATTTATTCTTAACCTAATAAGTATTCATTAGTTTAAGTAGTATTTTATCGTCGCAACATAGTCGATTCCAATTACTATATTCGAAGTAACTAGTGCTGTATAAATGTTGGTTAATTTAATTGTAAGTCTTAAGTTTAGCAACCCGCTAGCCGGTCTGTACATTAATTTGTATGGCCAAACGCTTTGGCCTATACTCCAATTGGAAGTGGGCACCCACTGCACTGCATGTACAGTGCAGTCTCACAAACTGTAGTTAATTTTGGAGGCAGTGCAATCAATCAAACTGTCAATTTAGTTGACTTGACTTTACTGCATTTGACTGCTATTCCAAAAGTTTAGATAAATAGTTTATTTTCTTTATATTTTGGTTAAGTAATCGCTTGACATATTTGGAACTTCGCTAATAAGGCTTCAATCACTTTCTATAAGGTTTTAACAACGTTTTTACGCTGGGTTTTCACGGATTCTAAGGTGGTATGAGTCTAGTTTTTATCGTAATACTGGTGGTTTATTTCCGTATCGAAGTACATTTTCAATCGTTTATAATACTTCGCAAATGTACCTACCTACGTAAGGTGGTATATATATTACTTTGTAGCTTACATAAATTGTATTTTAGGTAAAATTACACGGAATTATAATAGTTTAATATCAAGTTTTTTTTTTACATTTATCTAGTATTATGCATATCCTATTATCGAGGACGTCATATAATTTATTATTATAGTTTTTCTATTCTATAATTTGTCGGAATTGGTAGGTTTCGTAGGATTAGTTGTAACAGTTTGAAAACGGTATGGTGCGAGGTCTTGGTAGGGGTTATGATTAATATACATTATTATATGAGGTTTGTATTATCGTTTTACATCGTTTTTTTTTTTTCTTTCGGGCGGGTTGTTTTCTATGTTTTAGTCGCTTTCGTCATGGTTGAAAAAAGTGTTAATCGTATTCGGAAAGTAGCTCGATGTTTACATATTCTCTAGTATATATATAAGAGTGAGTGTATGTTATAGTCGCGTGACGGATGATATTCGTAGTCGTTCCTCCACTTTTTTCTCGAGCTCCGTATGTTTAATTTTGAGCGCTGGTATATCTTCGGAGCGTCCAACAATTTATATTAGTATAATGTCTCTGCGTTGTCGTTTCATTCGTATGTTTTTTACCAACTCGTTTTTATATTCCTTTGAAAAGGACCCTTTTACTAAGTCCGTCTAATATACTTTTTTATATTTTTAGGTTTATTAATCGGAAAGCTATATCGTATCTAATAGGCCTTTCGTTAGGCAACCGTTTTCAATTTCTGAAATATCAATTCCTCCATTTCGTAGCTGAGCCTGTAGGAATTTAGAAATTCAATTGTATACCATATACTACATTAATTTCGTCTAGTTTGAAAATTCTTGACAGAAATATCTAATATATTTGGTTTTTAGGCCTTTTCTAAATAATTTCCTGAAGTAATGGTTATCATATACATGTTTGTCGAATAAGGTTTTGATCTTTAACCGGTCTATCAATATTATTATACTATAGTTTTAGGTTTTTCTTTAAAAACCGTCGTTCTTAATTTCTATATACAGGATTAAGAAGTCGAAGTTTTCGTTGGCTTCATCTAGGTTTCTTGGTATTGAAGCCATGTTTTTATGAGTACGAAGGGTATAAAATCGTTTGAAAACCCGATTTTTACGTGTAACAAAAATATTGGTGAGGTGTAGAAGTTGGTTTTAGGTCGTAGATAAGATTCGACTACGTTTGAAATGCAGTGTTTAAAGAAGCATGATTTAAATAATGAAAAAAGAGGTGCAGAATGTATTAATGAAAACAAATTAAATATAATAAAATGTTTAAACCAGAGCGTTTAACGCTTAGTAATATAAATAAGATTTAAATAAGATGTAAATAAGGCGGAACGACAAGTTAGTTAGGCGTTTTGAATTACTCTTTCAGCGATTTATAAGCACTATGCTAATCAATTAATCAGTAAACTTGAATGTCGTAAGCAATAAAGTTAAATAAGTGGTATAAGGCTTTTGAGAGAAGGCGAATAGAGTAATAGAAAAGGGGAAAATAGATGTAGGAGGATGTGCATATGTGAGAGATTTGAGATAGTACGTGAAGCTTAGTGAGCGTTTTAAATACCGCGTTTTGTTTATGGAGTGCGTTTGGTTGGCAGTTCGATTGTTGTTTTCGGGGCGTAGAGTGGTTTTAGAGGAGTTTTAAAAGTCAATTCTTAACCGCTTTCGAAGTTTATAAGCGGTTTGGGTGTTAACTTTTGGCCGTTTTCGAATTGTGTAAGCGGTTTTGATACTTTATTTAGATCGGATGGGTCATAATAAAGATTTTCGAAACTTGGTGGTTTTGGCTTACGTAGGTAGACGAGTAATAAGAGGCTTTTCAAAAAGTACCCGGGTACGCATTTTACCAGCCTTTTATAAGTCAAACCTTTATTATTTAATTGGAAGAGAACTGAATTAACTTAAAATTATATTAGATGTTGGGAAATTTATCGCGAATTTTGAAGAATTTAAAGGCTTTAAACATCTTTATTATGTTAATGTAAACTTTGTATTAAGAGTTTGACATTATTATATCATTTGGAGTTTTAATGCCGAAAAAAAACCGGAAAATCTTTAAAGCAAAGTTTATGCTATTAATTAACGAATTTTTTTTTTTTTTGATATTTTCTATAAATTTTCATTTAATTTTCGCAAATATCGCTTCAGGTCTCAAATAAACTTAACGATAAAGTTTAAAAATAACGTGCTGAACCTCAAATCAACGAAAACTTCCGAAAAGGGAGAAATTGCGTTTTCTTTGCGGTTTTGGTGATAAAGAAAAGTTCAATTGAAATTCGGCTCCTATAATGAAGGTTTCGGAACCCAAGATGCCTATAATTACAAAAGTTATTGGAGAATTCCAAATAGCCTTACAAGGTAAATAATCTCTGAACCCAAATTTCTGGTTTATATTACCTGCGATAACGCTTATATAACACCGTTTCAAGTAATGTGAAAATAGGCCGTATGATTACATTTTGCAATAATTTTGAAACATGTATACAAAACAATATCAATAACCATGGAAATAGAATTATGGACCTGAATAATATTAGGCGTAACAAAATTCAAAATTATTTTGACGCGTATACATATTAAGCAATAAATATAAATGAACGACACTTAAAGAAATTAATATATTTAATTAAAACATATACCTTTTACTCGGGAAATATTATTTTAACTTTCAATTTAATAAAAACTTAAAGTACGACTGGATTCATAGCTGCCTTATAAATGAAAAGTAAAACCTAAAATTTATTATTTTAAAATCGAATGAAATTTTTAATATAGAAATGTCCGCCTCATAAGGTTTTGGCCAATTATTGGAGAAAAAGACGCGACTATTTAAGCGATTTGCTATCTCAACTTTAGCCGTTTTTTTTTTTTTTAAAAAAAAGCCAGGCGTTTTATTAACTGTATAGCTAAAAGCTATAAAGGATTGACATACCTGAGTCATGATTCGTACGAAAACATTTATAACGCCTAAGATTATTTAACACTTCATCTACGAAACATCAGTTTCGATACAGTTAAAGAGATATCTAGTGAACTAAAATTTAACTACGAAATTTTTACTTATACATATATTTAATTATAACGTATGATTTGGTTAAAAAAAAACGTACCAAATATAGCAACTTGTAAAAAGCGATAACCGTTTATATCGAAAGCGTCTTCCTGGTTAACTAGCTTTATTACAACAGCTTCTAAATTTTCCGTATATAAAACGAAGTTTTGATGTATAGAAGTTAAATAATCTATATAACTTACCATTTTCCTTATAACTCACGAGAAGAAAGTTATTATTCAAAAACAAGAACAAAAATATTGAAAGATGGCGTTAAGAAACTCGCAAATTTATTTGTAATTGGTTTATATCCGACGAATCAATTAGTTTTCGCTAACAAAACCGGATTTTTTTTTATAAAGCCTACTTTACTTGTTTAAAAGGAAGAGGAAAATCGTTTATACTCACTATTACTTTAGTCGAAATAGTTTATATGTTTTCATTCCAATTAAATATTATTAACTCGTTTACGGTAACTACTACATTCGTGGTACCGGCTGTATTCGTGGTGACTATCGCCTTTACGACAGTGACTACCATGGTCGCCGCAACGATTATTGTCACAATATTTCTATCAAAGGTTATCTTTAACTCTACGAGACTTACGATCACGATCGTGAGGTTCATAATCATACTCGAGAATACGGTAACCACTTTTACCGGATTCCTTATTATACATTTTTTATCCTTATACGAGTTGGAATTTATATTGTGTTATCAAAATATCGCAAATTATAATTTTCGCAACTATACTTTATAATAAGCCTGTAATATAGATATTTACAGTGGACGATCATCACTATAATGACTGTAATTTTTTAACTTAATATATATACTTTCAGAGATCTTACTTATGGTTTAGTAAGTAAAATCTTCATTATATACTGAATTTTAACGAAAACTAAATATTAAATATAATTTCATATTCATTCTCTCAACGTTAATAAAAAGTACTTATTATCCAAATATACCTCAAATTAATTCAAATTTGTTTTCATAAGCCGTATTTAATGTTTATGAAACTTTTTAAAGTAAAGGTTAATTTTTGGAGTCTTTAAATAATTCGTCCTGAATTCTTTTGAAAGCGTTTCGTTAGTATAATCATAATGACTTTAAAATTTTGCAAGGTTGGCTTCATGTATTTCTCGTCGAAAATTTCAATATTTTTCCAAATGATTAACGAAGACATAATACAAAATACTCAATATATATACGACTTAGCTTTTTACCTATTGATTGAGCTTAGTAAAGCTTTTTGAATGAATTAAAAAGATTTGATGGTCAGTGAAAATAACGTTACGACCTACTGTAATAATACCTATTTTCAAAGGATCGTAATACTTTGTGTTATAAACGATTATTTCCTCCTGTTTTAAATGGCGAAAAGAATTAGCGAACGCAAAATAAGAGGCTGAAGTGGCCCGGTTACTACGAGGATATAGACTTTGAAGACGAGGCGAAAGGCTATAAGAACGAGGATAAGAATTTTAAGGACGAGGCGAAGGATTTCGAAGATAAGGATACTCGTTTCTTTTACGCGTAAGAGCCTTAAAACGATTTGGCGTAATTACCTGGTAGTTTTTCATTTACAATTACAAGCCTTTATTAACAATATTATAGAGTTTAATGAAGGTTGTACTTATCTTTGTCATTGTTGTTTTGAACACCTTACCTGTTTTAGCTTGGAAGAAGGATTTATAATCGTATGATAATGTAGTAGTAAGACAATTGATAAATGACACGAAAGGGGTAGCGAAATGCTTAGAGGTATAATTAGTTTATTGGTTTTACTACGAGTGCGAAGTAAAGTGGCAGGAACTTATATAAGATCTAGGGCTTGGACACGTAACTCACGCTAATTTAATGGCAATAAAATGACGAATAAATAACGAAAACGGCTACAGCGGCAGCGAAACAGATAACGGTCTCAAAGAGGATGATATAAATAATTAAAAGTAGCAACAACTATGGGAAATGTTGGCGGCGCGGCGGAGGCAGTAGCGGCAAGGGAAGGTGAAAAGGTAACGATAGTCGTTAGCGGTAGCAGCGGAAGACGGCGGTGGTGATGAGCTTAGCTACAGATAAAATGATGGCAACGACGTAAATAGCGATAGCGTCGAATAGGAAGAGGAAAAGATGGTCGGTAACAATAAATGGTATAAGTAGTGTTGGTAGGGAAGAGGTTGCAGATCTTATAATTGAAGAGTAGAAAAGGGAGAAAAAAATAGAAGATTAAGGTTTGGTGGAGTAGAGCGGGGGGGTGTAAACTTTGTTTTTTCTAGGTAGTAGAACTTGTAACGCTTTTTCCATTTTGTCTTATTCAAACTGGTAAAAGGTAGGTCTGGTGCTTTTTAGCTCTTTTACTTATAGCTACCAATTGTTGGTAAGCGTGTAGGGCGGCAATTTAACGTTAAAACAGTATATTATTCTGAAAAAAACAAAGGAAGAAACTAAAACTAGAAGCGAAGCACAGAATGTAACTTCTATATAGGCAGGCATGTGCCTGTTCCTTATATTTTAATGTGTGTAACCCACAAGTAATGTACAATATAGATGCCATTTGAAAAGTCTTTTTTAACTAGTTGCGTTCCTCATTTGTAATTGTAATAGTGCGTACGCCAAAATGGTTTGATATATACCTTTAAATGGATAAATTTCGCGATGTGGAGAAAAAAACCGTGTACTGGTATATTATATCGATTATGAATGCAAGCGACCCTAACACTTCAAATTTCGTTCAAGACTTTTGAATTGGAAGCCGCAACTACACTAACGCTAACAAGAATAAAATTAAAACGGAACTGCTAACAGTAAGAATTATTGTTGTAATAGTGGCAAAAAGCATTAAATTTGTATGAAATCTAGTTAGTTAAATCGTCACCTTTCCATTAAACCTAATAATGAATATGTGATATATCATATCTAATGCTCTATTATTTTAGGGTAGGATTATTTAAACCATATTATCAACTTGAAAGGTGAAACAAATAGTAACAGCGACAATTCTGTTAAATAAATTGCGTAATATGAAGATGTTATTCTTGAATCAGCTTAGTAATTAGTCGACTATTTCTTCCTACATCGTTTAAGTGGCGACAACTTTTACCATTTGCCTTAACCAAGCTCCTGACCCCTTTCATACCTTTAAATTTCACGATTGTTATGCGGATTACATATTTTAAGGTATTACGTCAGATATAGGTTAAGTAATGTACTTAATGGAGGCTATTTGTGATTTATGATATTTCGAAGGGAAATCACTATTGTTACGGAAATGAATTATTATAATGTTAGTAAGGCTAAAGTTGGTTTCGGCCCAGACGAACAACTATCGTCTCTAGGGATAATGGTTATTTGAACTATTTTTAGGTCGATTACGTTACACATTCTCAAGTCCCTTACACTTTTCCTCTTTTGTGTGCAGGATATAAAGACTATTAGCGTTAATGTTAAAGCTAATAAGTAAGTTATAAACGGTTAGAGGTTTCACCTTGCTTCTAAGTGGTTGTATTTGTAGTTTTACTTTTAAAGCTTGAAGGTTACAGTGTAAAATTTGACGGATTTAGAAATAAGTTGATTACACCAGCGTTTGAATTACCCAGTTGTTAATAGATTATATAAAGTCCTTAATTCCATAGGTACGAAGACGTGGAATACTTCATTTCAAAAGCTTTTTTTAAAAAGAGAAACTTTGCCACTATGGGAAGATGTATATCTAAGCCCCATAAAATTGAAATTTATATTGAAAGTCATTGAAAAATTTCATTATATGATCTTTATTAACGAGTTTTACTTAGATAATAACCTTATTTTTCACGTTGTTGACTTCGAAACCTTTTTTTACAGAGTTATTTTTTTAAGTCTCTTTCTGTAAAGGATACGTGGGAAACGTTAAGGATGTTGAGGATTGACATATATTTGGACCTTCTTAACGTTGTCGTTTACGATACTGATACCAACTTTGCGACGGCGGAGTTTTGGGCGGGCGCTCAAATAATGGGAATTTAGTGTAAATAAGTAACTGTTGAAGTTGACTAGAATATTGGGAAAGTCTAACGGGCATACGCTTTACTTCGAAAAACGTACGATTTCTTTACGTTAAAAAATGGAAGTTTCACGGATTAGGGAACACGTTTTTAATTAGCGGTAAAGGGTTTGAATAATGTTGTGGGCCCTAATGGCCTAAAACTAATTCTGTTTATTTTTGGAACATACCCACGCCTAACGAGTGTATTTTCAATTTTAAGAAATATCTAAAAAGAAAGAAAAAAAAATCAAAAAATCTGTAACGTATGGCAAAGTATTGAAGGAACTGCGGAAGAAATCGATACGGAGTTAAGTTAATAATGCCAATAATAATAAAAACGGCTCCACGACTATCGACTTATTTGTTTGGTTGTTTCGAATTGAAGTATTAATATGGCGAAAACTAGGTAAATAGGATGGTTTGTATAATATTTTTAATATCTGCAACCTTAAATTATTTACTAAAATTATTAACGGCTTCATAAGATTTCATTCTGCGTAAGTCAAGCCTTACATTGGGGCAATTAACGATAGCGATTAAAATCTTCAAGTTAAGAGAATGAGTTAATACGACCCTCCTCCTCCTATTCTCGACAAGTAATTAGAATGCCGCCAGCACTAACGATTATAGAAGAAGGGAAATTTTTAGGACGAGGAATATATACCGGATTATATTTACAATATTGTTTGGATAAGCAGGAAAGGGAACGATAATTAGTATTTAATTATGAAACTCTGGTTATAAGGTATTATTAAAATGTTGAAGGTACTACAAAAGAAGATATTATGTAGGCTTATGGATTCAAGAATTCCAGAATCTATATAAAAAACTTTGATATATCATTAAGAGTATGCTCATAGATATCTAGATCAAAGGTTAAGACTCTGTACTAGTCAATACTGGTGTATACTAGTAAATACTAGTGCCTCTATGCTAGTAAATCCTAGCTCAAACAGCATATCTGTGCTAATCCTCCGTACTAGTTAATTCTAGTACTTGAACTAGTAAAATGAAAGTGCTAATAAAGATATATACAACTCCGGTGAATTCCTCATCCTTTGGTGTTAAGAGGTGTAGTACTTAAAGTTTGTACCAATTACTAATTAACCTTGTTTGTCTTTGTATTAAGTCATATGCTGTAACTATTCTTATTGTATATTCAACACACCACTTCAAAAAGTGTTTTCCATTTGAAAGGAGAAAGAGTAAAAATTATAATTGAAAAACTAAGGTAAAGAGTAGCGTAAAGGAAGTATAGTACGGAGAAAAGAAAAATTCATAAATGTAAAAAACGAAATGAACTATATAATCCTATTGAAACCGATAACCTTTCTAGTATCTTTTTTATAAACATACATAATTTATACTTAAACCATTCCACCATTTTATACCTGCAATAACATAAGGTAACTTGAAGCATAAAGCTTTATAAACCGTCAATTTAGTCTGAACCCAGGTTACCTAAGCCAAGTTGTTACATTATCACTTCGTATTTTACTGTCGGCAACGGTTTATTCAATTTATTAACCAGTTAACTATCTGTAAAAACCCACATAATTTATATCATGCCACGCTCCATTTAATCCCTCATAAATATTTCTTCATAGGGTATATCTAATATGTATTAGTAACGCTTGTGTTTTCTCAGCAACATAAAAACTCCCTTATTATCACACTATATCGTAACGATAATAGGAATACATAGCTTTATAAAAAAGTTCCTCTACCAGAGGGTATTTTAAGTAACCTCCATCACTACTACTCTTTTAGCATACAGAAAGGAGAAACATACTCTAAATCTTCTTTCAAATAACCAGTGAACCGTGCTATTAACAATCTAAACTGTATATCCATAGGTAGACTTTCCAGTAGCATTATTCCCCTTTTAGTCGAAATCACTCAAGCCATTAATTCAAAGCCTTTACGTATCTTTATAGTAATTTCAGTTAAAGTTCATGACGTTCTAATATGGACTTACTAATAGTTCTTTACCACTCACTTATAATTTATAGTTTTTATACTATTTAAAATCTCCAAAAGCGTTAGTAACGAACATAACGTTTTCATATAAAAGATGATAGTAAAAACTTGAATGTATTAACATAAAGAACGTGATATCTGGCTTTATTTCATGCATTATATAGTTAAAAGATACTGAATCTAACTAATACTTCTTAATCTGTAATATATAAGCCTAATCTTTATAATACATGTTATAAACGAGGGATCAGGTTTCAAAAGAGATATAAGCCGGACGTCTGCTTAATTACTATTCCCTGAAGTTCAAAACCTCTTAGATATACGCATCCTATACCAAGATGATCGTACGTACGTTCCAATTACTGAAAATATACATACCAAGAAAGTGATTTGCCTATTCTAGGTCTTTGTACTTGTAGTTCTTTCCAATATATATTTCAAAGGTCTTAATGACCTTTACATAATGGCCAATTATCACAACATAATCCAAGAAAGTATATTTGATAAGTTAACAGGGATAATTAATATATACCGCGTTATTAAAACTTCAACTTTGAAACCTCAGGGTATTAAATACATCCATCAACCTCTTTAACCATTGTCTTGAAGACTACTTAAACCCGTAAATTAAAGTAAGTAACTGGATGCCTTGGTTAACTATAAGATCAAAACTCACAATATTTTCATCCGAATACTCCAAGAAAAAGTCCTTAATAGTATCTGGGATCTCTATTAACACCAGGTGTTTGAGTTCCCCGGTAAAAAAGGCCGAATAGATATCGATTTATTTAATATCAAATTTAAAAAAAGCAACCAATATAATAAAGATAAAGATCCTCCATATACAAAACTTTACTATGAAAACAAAGGTTTTAATATAGTTAATACCATATCTTTACTCAAATACTAGAATTACGATTCTAACTTTATACCTTTCAATCCAACTTTTAAAATCAGTTTTAATCTTGGTGACTTCTCTTACGGTTGAGTAATAATGGTTAGTATTTATTTTAATAGACTTCAAGACTTTAAGTTTTTCCTTTAAGACTGTAAGAGACAACAAACTCTGTATTTTACTGTAAAGAGCCTTTTTCTAATACTTTGTATCCAAGCTCTCCGAAACTTCCTTTATAGTCAGCTATTTCTCTAATTTTCTAACTAAAAGCATAAATTGGACCATGTTTTTATTAATAACTACAATTGCTTTTAAACCTGCCGGTAAGTTATTCACTATTTCTTATACTGATTAGCAAACATTCCTATTTAACTTAAATTTTAGAGGTACTGTTATCGTGTTATGAGGGATACCAACCTCAATAGTTTTGATATCTCTTTACTTTACAACTAATTGACTAAGTCCCGTGATAGTTCTCTTAAGGATCGTTGAACTAGAATTTCCAACGATCTTTTTCTTCGTGTTCTCCAGACCGCCTAATAAATAAATCTTTAAGATTTATTAGGGCTTTATAAAATTGAAATACTACCACAAAATATCGTTCACTTTCTCCTATTGAATCAGTTATTTCATCATTTACTCGTCTTACAAAAGTTATGTGAATAATAACGGAAAAGCCAGAAGTAAAGGTAAACTTAACGTTAGGACAGCAGCTCTCATATCCCTTCACTTTATCGTAAAAAGCCTTATGGGGCGTGATGTGCTAGATTATATTCCTATGATCAACCGTTAGGTAAGCTATGATTACAGCTGCTAAGAACAAATAAAGCCACAAGTAATATAATACTTTTCCAGCAACGGTCCAAGTCCTTATTTTTTCCAAGATCACTTTATTCAAACGTTCGGACATGCTGTTTTCTTCCAAGGTATATAGAAAAAAAGACTTAACGGCGAAAGAGTAATTAATGAACATATTCCTAACTAAATAGTTAATAAGCTTGTTACTTCTGTATAGAATCATGTAGTTTATAATACACCTAATGTATTTAATTATTTTGTTTCACATACGAGAAACGGCTTTTGGTTCATTACTAAGGCATATAAGAGATATTTGATAAACTTTATAACCATACTTATACTCTATAGCTATCAGGCTACAATATTGATCTCTTAAGCTAATTATTGTTTTTAGGAAATTATGAAGGGTTTAGACAGACCCTGCTTTCCCTGAGGTACCTTATTGAAAGCATAGTCACCATCGAATGTTTTTGAAAAGTTTACAAAAAATACAAATAAGATCAAAACTCTCCACTTTCCGGTTCTTTTTAGGGTCGTCTAACAACTGGAGTAATTCCTTTACTAACTTTAAAATGGTATAAACAAGCCCGGTATACCAAGGGAAAGTATAGAAGAAATTAGTAAAAGCTATTGATATTACTTTACAATGAAACTACTACCTGGCTTAAATAACGGTGTAGTCGATAGTTATAGTAGCAACTATGTTCTTAGTTTGTAAGTTAATTGATAATAAGTTTATAATTTGAATTCTTCAACTGTTAAGATTTAATAGGATAACCAGGTTTATAATATACTTAAATCAATAAATAATAGTTTTGTAAAGTCAAGGTATTATAACTAGAACCCTTTTTATACTTAACTAATATTTGAACTATTTCTTTGCCATTAGGCTAAATAATACCACCCCCTTCTCGTAATGTAAGATAGTTTTCGCCTTATATTTCGAGATACAAGAACCATTTCTTATTTTTGAAAATGAAGCACGAGAAGCCTAAATCAGCTTCAATAGATTCTCGAAATTGGAGTTGATTAATTGCAAAATAATGTTGTAGTGTGAAAGAAAAAGAAAGGAACCTAAGATTTGACGTTGATTTTTAAAGGCTTGACGTTGAAAGTGGGGCTTATATGACGGTACTATCAGTTTCTAGTAAGACCTCTAATTGGTCGTTTTGGCGGATTAACATGAAAAATGGAGCCTTTAACATCAAAAGTAGAGACGTTAACGTTGAAAGTAAGTACCTTGAAGCGGGTACACCCGTGTAAGATACAGCCTTTAATTGGCCAAAATTCTTTGTTACAGGGTCCTATGTAGGGTTTTATGCAGTAAACCTATCAAATTGGATATCTAACTACGCAATTGATAGTGACAACACTATAAAGTTATAATATTGCAAGTGAAAGACGTCTTTTAATTTACCGTTATAAACTATAATAGTGTCCGCTTTTTCTTCTTTACTAATAAATTTACCAGTATTCAAAGGCCGTTAATTCAAGTGTAATACCCAACAATACTGTACCTAGTGGCTTTTATCGGAGAATATTATGCAATTTTCATTAAATTGACTGATACGCTAGTTACGGTTGACCAATAACTTATTGTTCGATTTTTTTTTTAAAAAAAAAGAAGATAGAATTCAATGTTTCTTATTCTTTTTAAAGACGATTTTTGTATTAGAAGTCTGATTATAATTCACATAGTAATAAAAGTATAGTTTTCGTTCATTTATTTTATATATGGACTATCTAGACTGAAAACTCAGATTTAGTGCAGGTTAAAAACTATAAGGAATACATTATATCTTCAATTCAACGGCCTCAATAGATCAAACTACTTTTAGTGTTTTTAAATTCTATCACAAAGAGAGCAAGGGCTAAATAGTACAAAGGGTGTAGGAAAAGATGTATCTTAAGAAATTATTTATAGTTGATTGGTCTCATGCCTTAACATATGCTTATTAACTTTAATAAGGCCTCATATTTATCCTTCTTACCCAGGATAACTACTAAAAAGTCTAAAGTAATAGAAAAAGTAATTATCCTATAGGCATAAATTCGTATACGTATAGTTTTAAAACTCTTTATAAGGCTCTACTTGATAAGCGTAAATAAAAAATTTTAGTTTTATTATGTAAAATCTATATTCATCTTAGTTTTAAGGATACACTCTAAAATTTCAAAATAATCATTACTAATAACACAGCCTTTCATAATTATTCACTATATGTTAATGTTTGTCAAGGTCAACTTTTCGGAGTCATTAAAAAATTAAAAATTAAGCTTCATAAATTGCCTCCTTTCTTTAGAGTTAAAAAGGGGGGCTTAATATTTCCACACTTCTCCTCAACCAATACAATAATGCCTGTCGATTTAAGTGATAATAGTTTCGTTAATACTCTTAAACGTTCTTTAAACTCAACTAACATTCTTTCGTATAGGTCGACATCTAACTGAATCCTTATCAATTTTAAGAGGTAGAGGGAACTTATAGCTCTATCCCGAGCCTCTACCTCCTCATTAGCAAGATCATCAGCGTTAATATCTTAAATTTATTTCTCTAATTTAATTTTACTGGCTTCATGAGCTTCTTTTCTTCGTTTACGTAAAAAAACTTTAAGGTCCAAAGCCCCTAAAGCAAAGAAAGTATCCCTACAGCGTAGAAATCGAAGGAATGTGGATTCAACCGGAGCAAAAAAAAAACTGTGGGGCCTTAAGGGCCTGAAAGCAATAATAGTCCTCCATAAAACAGTACCATTATCACTTGTACTGCCATAAGACAGCCCAGGTAGCATAAACAAACCACGTTCAGAGGATGCTGATAGGACATCCTCAAATATATCAGATTGTCCAGAAAAATTGACATTTTAATTTATGGTAGAAAGAGTAGCTAATTGAATAAATTATAAGGCATAATCGTACGAATAATATATTAAAGTTACGATTGAATAAGACATTATATAAGCTTATAAATTCATGTATTTTAGAATCTATATGGAGGGCTTTGATATATAATCAAGCGTATCCTTATAAAGATCTCGATCAAAGGCTGAGATGCCGTGCTACTTAGTACTAATGTATACTCATAAATACTAGTTCCTCCGTGCTAATAAATACTAGCTCATGCAGCATCTCCGTGCTGATCCTCTGTACTAGTCATTACTAGTACTTACACTAGTAAAATACTAATGCTGGTGGAGATATCTACAATTCCGGTGAATTCCTCATCCTTTAATGTTGAGAGGTTCAGTACTTGAATTTTGTACCAAGTACTGACTGGCTCTGTTGTCCCTGCTGTTGATTTGTGTGTTGGGTAATAGTTTCTATTGTATATTTCAACATACAATTTTCAGCAAATCCTCTGGGGAAAACTATAAGGTTCAAATTAATGAATTCATGGCTCGGGATATATAATTTGTGTTTCAAGCCTAATTTGACCTTTACGATCTGAATACCACGATTTCTAAGTCGAGGATTATATACTAGGTTAAGGGTAAACCCACGGGGAGACAGTAAGAAAAAGTACATTTAATCGCTTGAGGATATAGTAATGAAAGTAAATATTAAATCCTTATGTAGTCGTCAACGTTTTAAAAGATTAGTTAATGTTTGGTGGTTATGTTAGCAGTAAGTTTACTAATTAAGACTTAAAATGTTTCACATTGAATCGTAGCAATATAACGTGAGTGTATACGTAATTAACAACTGATTTAAAGCGGATCGGTTTACTAAAGATACCACAGGAACTAAGTGCCAAGTATTTTCCGAAAACGGTAATACGATATATTAAGCTACTATACAGACTGGGTATAGTTTACGGTCATTAGTTCTTGACCTATTATTCGAATTTTAAGTGCAATTTGGGCATAAAGCCTTGAACCTACTACCTATACTTAGTAATGACGCAAAGAAAGAATTTGATTTAGTTGGTACATAAACTAACGATACCCTTTTCGTTAAACCTGATACTTCTGCATTATTAAAATAGCAAGCGTTTCAAAACTTCAAGTTTTGGAATTGGAAGACAGTAGTAATCTGGGCGAAAGGTAATCAACTTAACTTAAACTAATTATTAACCCGTATACTTAATATTGATACTTGCCTTAATTTTCGTCAAAAAGGCCAGGGCGCTTACATAGCTTCAATTGACATGACTGACGTGGCCATAGCTCAACGGTACTTGGACCAATGCGCCCCTGGCAGCTATATAGCCACCTTATGTTAGCCGGAGACCTTTTACAACCAATAGATTACGACGCAAGTATAAGACCCAAAAAGTAAAAACGTTAACTGCCTGAATAGGAGTTTCAACTGATGGATACGCCACTTAAACCAAAGAATCAATATATTTTCGATCGAACTATGGATGGCCAAGTTTATAATATTTACAGACATCTTCTCTACGAATAATACAAACCTATTGTTATTAATCGGCTTTTTGATAATCCTCGTTAATAAAGACAGATAAAAAGACCAGATCAGTATTGTCGAAAGCCTGATCCATTAGATCTCTGTCAAATACAAAAGGACCATTAAATGCTTATTCACTTCGAAGATCTATGATATAATAACCGGATTCGATATAGGTATAATATCATAGAAAATACTTAACGTCGTCACCAGGCAACTGAAAATTTTCTTTATCTCGGTAGTAACTTGTGCTAATTTGAGAAGTCTATTCAAATTATTTTTAAAGCTTGGAATTACCAGAAAAAAATGCTTTATAATCGATATAATAATAATTTCTGAATAGTACAAAGGTAGTGAGATTGAGGGGTTCCGATGAATTGAAACGAAAAGCAACCCCGTTAATATTATAACTAAATTATCGTCAAACAAGGCCCTTAAGAGGTTTTTGAACAGTAATAAGCTAATTATACGTATCTAGGGCTACGTTAATAGGCTACCTAGTAATGTCAAATCATGTGTTAGTAAAAGGAATGTATTAACAAATTGAAAAACTATCAGCAGAATGAAATCGGCGATAATGACTTGTTTAAATATTATGGTTGAATTAAAGGTAGTAATAAGTTAGTTAATTTACGTAGATTATGTGAAATTGAAGACTGACTTATGTAACGTGAGTTGAATTGACTAGTAATACCAGTGGTAATTATGGTAGTAGTTGATTTGTTTACCGACGTGAGTTAACTAAAGAGGTAGACGGCTTAACCTACGTGGATTAAGACAGCTAGTGGTAACAGTAGGCCAGTATGTATAAGTTGGTTGCGAAAAACTTGTGTACGGGTGTTGGTAAAGTTGAGACTTGGAACCGAAGGGCGAAAAAGAGTAATCAAGGCTAATTTGGGTGCGAAAGTAAACTGGAATCAATGGGGGTTTGGCTAATGGACGAAAATATAATTTTGTAGTAACCGAAAAAGATCAATCTATCACACTGGCGTATACTTACAAAATAAAAAGACGCCAGTATTAAAATAGTAGTAATTACAATACATTGGGTCAAATTTATTTACAGTAAATTTGACTGCATAATTGCAGGTTAATTGTATTATTGTGTAGGCCTAGTGTATTAGCTGAAATTAAGTACAGTATACGCCCACTTTACAGTAAGGAACGAGTTAAGCAATTGGGCATGAAAATTACTGTGCTGGTTAGCTAGCGGTTTGCGAAACCTAGAACAAAAAATCCACCACTTGACCACAAAATACTGCTATTACTTCGACCAATAGAATCGATAACGTTGAAACGTTTAAATCCCTACCAATAAAAACCTATTTTTTTTTACATTAGTGTGAACCATTATGTGAAGGATTTGTATAAAGTCTTTTGTAATTATATATCCGAACCATCGATATATTATACGTAATTCAGGGTTTATTAAGTTAATGGTTTCGATTATACGTATTTTACCGAAAATCCAATGGTATTAAAACTTTAACTGAATCGAAACGGATACTTTATCCGAAATACGAGGGAATTAGAGCATCGTTTTTCGTACCTTGATACAAAATAAATTTATATGAATTAACAAAGATAGGCATAGTGATTTGAAATCTAATATATAGAATTCAACCGATACAAATCGTATATTTACTATTATCATGCCGAGTAATCACGTTTTATTTTTAGTGAATAAAACTTTCCCTTGTTGTTTTATCCGGTTAAGTTGGAATTTGGGAAACTTCGCTGCCAAAACGTCGAATTGACTTTTATCGACAATCGAAATTTCCATCTCATCGATATTTGGCATAATACCCTAGAACCGGAAACTATACCTATTAAAAACGTGAATTTTAACGTTATATTAGAGTTGAATACGTTGTTAGTACTATTGGAACCTATGTTATCTTGAAATAAAACATTTTACAAGCTTATAAATATACTTTTATCCGGTTTTTTTTGTTTTAGGTCATTACATAAGTCTTGTCCTTTTAAATTATCTTCCCCAGAGAAATATTCGTAGGGGTCAGTTTGAAAGTTGTTGTCAAAGCTTTTGAAATCGATAATATACATTATAAAATTGAATTTTGTTTTGTCTCTCAAATGGGTAGTCGGCATAAACTTATCATTTAGAGCGAATTTGCTTATATACCGGATGATAAATCGACTAGCAGCCGACTTTATCATAAACGAAATGTATTTTTGAAGGGGTTTTAAGCCTTCGTATGATTTCACGTGAGTAAAGTAAACGTAATTCACACAAAAAAAAATTGTCATCAATTGTAAGGGTGCCTACATCTATATCCGCCTTGTTTATAGTTTCTCAAGATTCTTCTTTGGTATTTATCGCTCCTATAACCGTATTTTGTGCTTGTATCGGGGTTTTTCTGTAAGATTTGTACGTTAACGTTTGAATAATACAGTATTCAGCATAGTAAGATTGATAGTATTGATGATAGACAGAATCAAGAGGGAAACTAGGTATCTAGACAATGCACACCTCAGGTGAGAGCTTATAAGCTTTCACCCGGAGCGTTACAGTCTACCATGAACTTTGCTAACGTCCCTCTTGAGGCGTAACACGCTATCATATACTTTGCAAGAGTGTTTTCCACAGCATAATACGTTATTGAACACTTTGCAAACAAATTCCTCTATGTTTACTAATTATAATGATATTTCATGATATTAATATTGTTAATCTTTTTTTCTTGTTAAAATGATTGGTATTTATGTTTAAGTCATGGTATTGTAATGTAGATTGTGGTAGAAAGGTTGAGTTTGATTTGAAAATGAATTAATTGGTCGGTAGTGATAGTAGTGTAGGTTTTGGAAGGTTGTTTCTAAAGGTTGGTCATTTCTGTAGAGGTGTAATTGTAGATATGTTATTATCGATGTTACGTGTTGTGAAGTTGGTATAAAAATGTGTATTGCCATCGGTTTAGGCAAAATTTATTTTTTACTCTTTAATAACGCGGTACAATTTACAAAGTGAAGTTCGCATTGGTTATTTGTCGTTGAAACGTCTAGATAAGCAGGTTTTAATTAATCATTCAATGTCTTCATATAGATTAAGGACTTAATTAATGTCATATTTTAATTATCTCAAATAAAATACCACGTAAAAACCTCTTCAAAAAGAGTCGTTTGGCGTGTGAGTGATACCGTACCGAAGCTTCTGCAGCCGCCGCGCGCCGACCTGTTAGTATTAGCAGCCCTTTGCCTATCTCTTACTTTCTTTTCCGCTTTTCTCCAACCGCCGCCGTAGCCGTTGCACTCTCCCCCTCCCCCTTCCATCCTCCTTTATTTATGTTTTAGGGGTAGTAATAGGGGTTTCGTAAGATTATAGATTTTATTTATTCGTTACGGTTGAAAACCTCACTTTTACTTGTAATGTCGTTCCGCCGGCGTAAACGTAGAATTGCAAAGTTCTAACGCAGTATCTAATATTTATTTATTTAATTATAATATATTAATGTGGTGTAAAAGAGGCGGATATAACGGAGTGGTATCATCGTTGAAAAGCGCGGCTTGTTAATGTACGTCGTAAGGCTTGTTTACCGCGTAAAGCGTTGGAGTAGCGTCTCCAAGTACGCGTTCCCGGCCCATTCATAGATATGCCGTATTACGCGTCCATTATTCTTATAGTAATTTACTCTTTCTTAATACGGAATCCGGGCCTTCTTGATTATGATTTTCTTTGACGTGACTTTCGAGTTTTTTCCGTAGATAACCATTTTTATAATTTGTAAAATAAAGTTGAAATTAATTTTTCGTTAGGTGTTAATCGGTGATTAGCGAAGACAGAGATCATTATCACCTCCTGGAAGCAGTATTTGGTATATATTACGTAGGTAAGTTTGACAGTGTTTTCGCATGTTGTTATGAAGAGGGCGATTTTACTTTTCACCCCTTGCGCAAAGGTATGTAACCCAAGACGTAGAGGGCGCCTAGCCCTCCTTATAGTGACGACGCTAACGGTGGCGTCGGTGATAGCGGTAGCGTTAGCAACGATGAAACGATAACGGAGATAACGTGGGCAACAGCGACGATGAGGATAACGTTACACCTTCCCCTCCTTTTTTTAGCAAAGACTACCTGCCTTACCTTTATTATGATTACCAGTAAAACCAGCCTATACGTAATGTGCTATAAAATAAAACCGTATTCATCAAATAATAAATGAAACTAATACATGGTAAATATACAAAAGTATTAATGTATTATTAAATCGGCAAATGACAAATGTAAATAGTAATAACTAATTCGTAGAGCAGTAAAAAGTCCATTTAAACACGGTAAATAACAACTATAAGGCATGAAATACGAAAACGAGTAACAAATAGTATATTTATTTGGGGCTAAGTTATTATTCCTTTCTAGTAACATTAACTAATTGATTAGTTGTAGATAAAACCGCCCTTAATACGTTATTTGAGGCGTTTTTGGTTATTATATTCGTTCGGTTTGACTTTCCATTCATTGATTTCGTTTCTTCAATTTTAAGATGTTTGTATGACAGATGTAACGTTATAATATCGATAATAGAGGCTTTTCGTTTGTGGTACCAAACTTAAAGAGATATTTATTTAGAGAAAGAAAGAGAAGGCAAATTACCAAAGTGAAAAATTTTAATTTAAGATCCGAAAACGAGTGAGTAAACCGTTATCGTTATTATGAATTCCAAATCCAAAGGTACTAAATATATCATGAATTTCGGAAAGAAGAAGGTTTTGTATAACCCGTTTATATAAAATGAAGCTTTGATAAATAATATTGCTATATAGAATAAAATCACTTCGATCCAGTATTTCCTTACCAATAACAAATATAAACCTAATCTATAAGTAACAATCGTTATTGTTTGCGAAAATTTTATGAATGAAATAAAATCTTTTAACTATCTGTATATCAAGTGATATTAAGTATAGGCCACGTTTTGGGTTCCGAATTTACTATTTGAAACGCTTATTCAACGCCTTATATATGTTATTTGACAAGTTTGTTCAGGATTACTCAACGATGAAAAAGTTAAACGTCGCTTTCAGTTATACGAATAATATAATCTAGGCTCCACATATACGTTGATATTTGTATTCGTTAACCTGTTTTACACTAGTTAGATTTAAAAGAGTAACTTTATTGAATTATTTTTCTATATAACCGTCAGTATCTTATCTTGAAACGTAATTATTGTATTATTAAAAGTCATCCGGCGGTCCTCCATTAAGTATATTTTTAGTTTCAATTTCAAGGTAGTCTTTTAATACTCACTTTCCTTTGAGGTAGAAAACGGCGTATTATATTAGATGAATGCATCGTTTACTAATATTTTGATAAGTGTAAAACTTTTCGAACATGGTGTCGCAATTGGTAAATAGAGGTCAAAAGTGAAATTGGCGTAGGTATAAATGCGTCGCTTCAAGTCCTTTTTTGATTATTTGTATGCTTACTTAATATTCTGAAGCTTAAAAAAAAGGTTATAGGATATATAAAAGCATGTAATATCGTTGAAATGAAATATTGTTTTGTTTATTATAAATTAAGAAATTGAGTTATAATCTTTTCTGACTTTATTGTACGTTTTCAATATAATAAGACCTTTTTAAAAGGCTCTTCGGTTTTTTCTTTTACCTTATGGATCAATCGAGAGAGAAATATTTTGTAGTTGTTTTGGATTGTTCTATTAAACCTTGTAACTAGAAAGTCGCTTTTTTTCATTAATGACAACATTTTCTTTTCGTTTGACTTTTTAAAAGGGTTACCCGGGCATCGAATGATGATTTCAATATAGAGTCTTATATTTAACTTGTTGTTCGCCGTTTCTTTCTGAATAAAGAAAGAGGTAGAAATATAGGTTTCGAGGTGTTTTTTCTTCTTAAATTAAGTAGACGCCTTTATCGGCATGGTTTTCGCTTTGATAATTTGGGGTATTAATTTGGATGAGGTGGCGGAGGTTGTAAAGAGGTGTTGAGAGGGTGTATAGGTGTCGGGTGAGAGTTGTTTGGGTTTTAGGTGAAATACTATGGTTATTATTATTGACAGGTTATATTTTAAGGGGTCTATCATTTAATTCTTTAGTCATATTTTGATATTATCGTTTAGCAGAATGAACGCTTATTATATATCAGGTTTTCAAATATATCGTGTCCTCCAAGGCCGTTGGGGTTATATAAGTTTATTTACCCTTTTTTTCGTTTTCTATATTAGGATTTCGAATTAAGGCGGTAGTTTTGAAACGCATGTTTGCAGAGGATTTGTTTTATTAATTATGTTTTAAAAATATTGTTCAAAACCTTAAAGAAACGTAGATATGTTATAGAATTTATTATAATGTTTGATTTTAGAACTGTGGTTTGTAACAATACGGAATTCGTGTGGAATTCATGATAAGTACTGAATATAAAGAGTATTGGAATTAGTTCATGCGGATTAAAGGTGTTTTCAATAGTGTTTACGTTTATTTATAGAATTTAATTTTTTTGCATTCATCTTTTTTAATGTTTTAGATCAAACCGTTCAAGTTGTTTTAAACAGTTGTAGATATTGCTTGGAGTTGCCGATGTCTTAAATCGACTTTACCGGCATCTGACTGTATTTGTTTACGGTTATTTAAGTCTTAATATTGGTGGGGATTAAGACGTTGCAACATTGTCCATTCGATTGGTCGAAATAACAGTAGTATTGCGGTTGTCAAGTGGTGGATATATTGTTTTAGGTTTGTCAGACCACCAGCCGATTTCCATAGTAGTTTGTATAGCCAATTGTTTGACCTGAGCCCTAGTGTGAAGTGAGGCATACTGTACTTAACTTACATCTAATACAGTAAGCTCATACAACAAAATACACTCAACTTGCAATGAGTGTAGTTAAATTTACTATAAGCGAATTAGACATACTTCACTTTAAATACTACTATTTTAACACTGGCGGCCTTTTAGTGTATACGAGTACGCTAGTGCGGTTGACCAATCTTTTCTCAAAAGCGCTAAATTACGACCTCGTCAATTAGCCAGATCCCTATCAATTTTAATTATCTTTTACATCTAATTGCATTTCATTACATAAAAATTAACCTCGATTACGATTAATTTCTCCACGGCTCTGGGGTCCGCCTTTATCGACTCCTAAAAAAAGTTCTTTCATCACGAACTCATGTAATCCTTTACTTTAGCCGTACCAATTAAATAAGTTAGCATCGATAATTCTCTGACTGTCTTTTAGTTCGCCAATACATTCCTAACCGTCGCTACATAATCTGAGCTTGCTGGGCAGCCTATTAACATAGCTCTCGATGCGAATATTTAGCCTATTACTATCTATAAACATTTTAAGAGCCTTATTTGACAATACATTCGTTATAGTATTAATAGGATTATTTTTGCCGTTAATTTATCGGAACTCCTTAATCTCCCTTCTGGTAGGTTTCGTAAAGTGCTATTACATCGATTATTAGGTGTTTTGGGCTAGTTATTTCGGGTTTCGAAAGGCATTTGAATAGGCTCCTTGAATCGATATAAATCACTACCGGAATTCAAAGAATCTTAAACTACCTGGTAACAAAGTTAAAGATTTCCTATAGTACTATACTTATATCAAAGCTTACAATTATACTGTAAATATTTAAAACTAATACGCTTTGTACAATCATTTTACATTTGATAAAAGGTTGATGAATTAGATTACCAATAATATTAAACTATTCTTTCCGCCAATTTTCATTAACGTAGGCTATGAGGAAGTAGATTTGAAAAGAAAAGTCTATTTTATTTGTAAAAAGCCTATCCGTAAAAATTATTAACTTAGTTTTCGATAAGTCGATTAGGATTATATTAATACTTCGGTTTAAGTTCCGCCTTCATTAATCGATCATTTTATTAAGCCTGTTAAAGTCGTCACCTGTTTGATTTCATACTTACGTCGTGATAAAAAGGTCGTAGAAGGCCTCCAATTAATACAAGGTAATAATATAACTGTTACGAGCAAGCTATTTCAAGTACCGCTAAGCTTTGACCAACTTAATCTTGTTAATTATATCAAAATTATTACCTTAACCGTTTTTGCGAAACCTAAGGCCAGTATTAACACTAAGCATACAGATTAACGATACGTTAAAATTAAGTTGATTACCCTCCACCAACGTCGTTAACGATTTGTAATTCCAAAATTTGGAGTTTTTAATCGTTTACTATTCTGCTACCATAAAGTTAGCCGTTTTAACAAAGTGTGTATCCTTAATTTGTATATATAACAAGATCAAGTTCTTTTATTACATTACCAGTAAATACGAGTTATACATTAAAAACTTTCTATCTAGTTATAGTTTCAAGTGCGACTAGTAAGTTGAAAACCAGCAAAAGCTTACTTTAGTTGATCCATACAAAAGCTGAATACATTGTATTACCGTTTCTAAAAGATAAATAAACCGCAATTCCTATAAAAATTCCAGTAATTCGATACTATATAAATCTGTTACTTATTACGTCTAAACTTACGTTATATCTCGGCTATAAAACGTAAACTTTTCTTTAATTTTAGTTATCAAACTTGCTATTAAAACGACTATAAAACGTTAACCGATAGTTTAAATCGTTAGCTACTATGTAAAGATCTAGTATTTACCTTTATCACTGTGTTCTTAAGCTATTAAACGTGATTTTTCGTACGGCTGCCCAATAGTTTTACCTTTAACCTCGTAAATAGTCCTCGATCTAAAGATCGTAATTTTCGGGTCTTAAAGATTAAAATCGGCCTTTGATACGAATTATACAATTCCTCAAGTTAACAAGCTGTTAATTTCAACTCTATCTCTTTTTTTAAAAAGGTTTACTGAAAGTTTTAATAATACTTTATATTTGGAGCTATAATATCAAGTCTTAGTTATTCTTTTCTTTTTCTTTTCACCAAGTAGTATTGAAAATTCTACCTTGTGTGTATTCTTTATCTTTCATGTTTCTCTTTTTCGCAGGTCGTTTGCGCCACTAAAGTTTCATTATATTATCAAAAACGGGTAAAAAAGATTTATATTAGCTAAGTTGTTTAGGTTATGGGTCTTTATTATTAATAACTCTAATATAATGTTTAACCTATTTGGTTCGGAAAGATACAGGACCGTTAACAGTTTTAACAAATACTTTAAGGTTAGTAATATTCAAGGTTTTATATATGCCTTTTTATTCACTCGGCTCCCTCCATACAAGTACTTTACTTTATAACTGCAAAACGAGTACGTCGATCATTATAAGGCTGTTTCTAGTGTTGATAGTATCGTTAACCTATCATCGTGCCGATTTCTTCCGAAGTTTCTTCAGTACTTTGCCGTAAGCCATAACTCGATTTTCAGTACTTATTAATAGCGAAGATTCACTCGTTAGGCGTGGGTACGCTTCAAAGATTAATAGTGTTAATACTAGACCGTTAGGGCCCATAATATCGTTCAGGCCTTTTACCGCCATTTAAAGGCGTATCTCTAGATCCGTAAAACTTTTAATTTCTAACGTAAGGATATTATACGTTCGGCGAAGTAGAGAGCATGCCTTTTCAATCTTTTTAATCCTCTCGTAGGCCTTTATAGGCACCTGTTTACACTGGATACCCATTATGTTAAAGTTTTCATAAAATTCCGTCTCTATAAAGTTGGTAACAGTATTGTAGACGATGATATTAGGTAGGCATAGATACGTGTTAATTTACTCTATTTTTAGTATTTTTTACGTATTTTGTACCGAAAGGGATTCTAAAACTTAGCTTCTAAAAAGAGGCTACGGAGTTAACGAAATAAAAAACAAGCTTATTATTTAAGTAAAATACATTGATAAAAACCTCTTAATTAAATTCTTCATCGTCTATTACTGTGAACTTCAATATCCGGGGGGCTTAAATACATATTTAACAATAGTAATGAAGCTTTTCGATAACTTTTAGGGTAAAATATTTTATATATTTATACCCTACGGACTTTAGGACTTGTTATAACCTGTTAACGGATAGGTATCTAGAGTGTCGATATAATTAACGTATTTCTAACTCCGTCAAATTTAATACCACTACTTTAGGGCCTTAAAGATAAACTCATAAGTGTCCCTAATTAAAGGCGAAGGGAAAAATTTAGCCGTTTTTAACTAGTTCATCGGCGTTAACGTTAACATTAACACTAAGGGTCTTCATATCCTGGAAACAAAAAAGAAAAGTGTTAAGAGACTTAAAGATATGGAACAAAATCGACTTCATAATAGTTCAAATTACCGTTATCTCTAATAACGATAATTAATAGCCTATTTTTAAGTTGACTTTAGCTTTATTAACATCATAATTTCTAATTTTAGTAATTATAATACTTTCTCTTGGCTATATCATATACTACTAATAGTCTTATATTAAGTGCTTTATTATCCTTATCTCCGGCATAATAACTTAAAACGTATAGTCTATGTAACGATTACAGAGGTTAAAGGTGTATAATGGGTCAAGAGCTTAATTAGAGCAAAGTTAAGGGTTTTTAATATTTAGACGGTAAAGGAAGGCATGGTTATCTAGTTACTAAACCACGCCAGAAACAGTATTTTTATACTACTTAATCTGCTAAAGGGTATTGTTGCCGTGAATAGGCTCTTCTCCATCGAAATTTACGATTTAATCCAAGTCATCCCTTTAAAAGTGGTAAAGTACTCAATGTAATATATTACCTTTTTATTATTCCGCTCGGCTAAGGGGTTAGGAATTTACTAAAAATCAGACTTGTTACATATTTAACATCTTTTGTCACTATTATGATGATAGTGGTTACTATTAGCCGGTCCGTTTAAATCGTGAACCTATTGGTATTAGCGTGGGTGGTGCCTTGAGTTTATAGTTGATAGGCTAAACCTTAATCGTTAAGGGCGCTTGTAACCGTACTTACGGTCGACGTAATTAACTACTATGAGTTGTTGTTATATATATTAACAAATTACTAACTTAAGGGTATATACCAAGCAAATTCGGTGTACGCGTTATTACAGTTGCGAGCGAGGAACGCAACTAGTTAAAAAAGCCTTCGCAGGTAGTATTTGAGCGTTATAGGGCGTATTCAAACCCACTAACGCCTGTAACGACTATACGTACCTATTCACGATGTATGGCTTCGCCAACGTAAGACATCTCTATTACTTTCTAACATAATATCAACTTTTCAAGAATCTAATTAAATACATCTATTAGTATTTCCTTCTCTTCCTTCTTTGCTATTATCGTGGTCCACCGCGTAGTAGCCTAATCTGTATGGTATTAAGCAAAGTGGACGTCGTATTCGAAGTGACTTTTCATGTTATCGTAAACTTTACGAAAGATGGTTACTCGAGTTAAAAAAAGTAAGGTAGTAGTCTCTGGTGTACCTTGTAAGGATTTTAGGAAACAATAAGAAAAAATTAAAAAGGGAAGCCTCTATTTACTTACACATATTTAAAGATGGTATTATTTTCGTATTGAGGAGGTTATAGGGATTTTCATTCTATTTCTATACATCGTTTCAAATCTTGGAGAAGTGCGTAAAAAGTTTGTAATTAATGTTAACCATTCTCACAGACCTTAGGAGTAGATCGCAATAGTTATCCTAGTCTTTATTGGTAGTGTTTCCTGGTAGTTCAAACTTTGGAGACTTCGAAGTACGGTTTTAAGGGTAATTTCTAGTCGCTTGACCTAAGGGCTAATGTCCTGTGGTAATACCTATCATAGGTTTTCGCATGTAGAAAAACCTGCATTAAAAAGGCTTTTAGGGGACTTGGCTATTTTTATTAAAGTATTAGGGGGTAAGAGGGACCTAACGGTTTCAAAAGGCTTAACGATTTCGTTTAATCAATTGGTGTAAAACGCCAATATTAATCCCTTTCGCTGCATGAGCGGCCGTTATTTTACGTGCCCTACCGCCGCTAAAAGTATACTCCGGGTTTCAGCGTAAAGGTATTAGGCTGCTAAGCAGGTTAATAAATTCTTTATCGTCAGCGCGTAAAAAGGCTCGACTCAGCTAAGGGTTGGGAGGTCTTTTAAAACGCGTATAAAGGCATTAAATTTCCTTAATACACTTTCCCTTGGGGAGTAGATCTTAAAGTTGTTTCTTACGTTGGTTTGATTCGAAAAAGGTTTTTCACAGTATTTTAAAGCATTCTTTTAATATATGAATCCTTTGTCGTTAAATTTTCTCTTTTAATTGAAACTTAATACCCTTATAAATTTTCTTCCATATTTCAATAGTCTAATCATAGAAAAACTTACGATATTTGCGAAAGGTATTGTTACTACAGTTAACTTTTTAGCCACCGTCGTACTCGATGATAATGTAGCCGATGAAGTTAACTAGGTATTACTTTATTAAGTTTTATGGACGTCTGGTTCCTAAAGGTTTTTATTGTATTGTTTTAAAAAAAGGGATTCAAAGGCTTTAATTCCTTTTTAAAGTCCTTAAGTAGGTGTTATCTTATGGTTTAGGCTTATGTAGTACTTGGTGGACGAGTGATTTGGTAACTCAATACGTGGGAACTTTGCGGTTTAGCGTATAGTCGCGTAACATAGCTTTCTCGGCGCGAATTGGCGATTCTTATTGTTTTTTCTTGAAGTAGTGAACTTGACGATTAAATTGAAGTAGGGGAAGTGAAAAAAGTGAAGTAGCGGTAAATGTTCAGTGTGAAGGGTAAGGTCGAAGTTCTTTTGTTATTGTAGGTAAATGTCGAAGGTTGTTTGTTGTTTTTACCGTAGAACTTAGTTGTTTTTATATTAGTAACACCCGTAATAGTACTTACTTAGCCGTTTATCAACTTGCCGAACTTTAAGACTTTCAATAGTTAATCTTAACGTCTTTAAGAACGATCTGGTAAAGATGTGTTGATATTTTCAATAACGATACTTTCACTTCTTCTAGACTGCCGTAAAGACTGGCGCAGCCTAAAGATCTTTTTTACGTTTTGCCCTAAAAACTGGCACAGTAGTAAAGGCCTTTCGAAAGAATATTTCCTTTACCCTAACGATAACGTAGGGCATAACAACTAGAAAGTAATTTTTTCTTCTACTTAGCTTATTTATGCCTAACGTAATAAGCACTAATCAATATTGGTAGAGCTTTAGACATTATAACATTGTCGATTCGATCAGTCGAAGTAACAGTAATATTGTATTAGTCAAGTGATAGATATATTATTTTGGGTTTATCAGACCGCGAGCCTTTGTGCACAGTAATTTGTATAGAAAATTGCTTGGCTTGTACCCTAGTATGAAGTGGAGCATACTGTACTAGACTTATACCAAATAAATTAAGCCCATACAAAACAATACACTCAACTTGCAGTCAGTATAGTCAAATTACTGTAAGTAAAGTTGACCTACTGCATTGAAAATACTATTATTCCAACACTTGACTTGTTATATATTCAATTCGAAAGCCATACCTATATTGTACGTAATCTAGTTCGAAGGCTTAAACTTGAAATATATATTTATGTAATAGTTTACCAACATATTTATGTAATGGTTTACCAACATATTTTATTAATTCGTTACTCAAGAATTTTACGTAAACTTTGCGATTTGGGTTAACATTGTGATGTTTAGAACATAATGAATGGGATACTCGTTAAGGTATGTAATAATTATTATGACTTTTTAATTTCAATAAATATTGTTTTGTATGCGGAATTTCAATCAGCGTAAGGCTTATAAATATTGTTGGTATTCATGGTAAAACTATCTATAACATTCAAAGCTTTTTTTCTTATATTAGTCTAACCCGTCATATATAAAAGCCGTAAAAATAGTTTCATAGCCGGGTATTCGAATCGTCGGTGTAATGTATGTAATTTTGATTGTGTTAAATTAACGGCTTTAATTATATATGTTTTGTAAAAAAATAAAAGGTATTTAAATTTTGAATGAATTAGTATAAATAATTCATCAGATATACAGTCAAGTTGGTATATTGCATTTGTATCTCTGTATGAAGCTCAATTAGATCAATTAACGAAGAAAGGAATAGTATTTCAAAATATATTATATAAAAATTTACGGGTTTGAATCGTATATTTATTACTATTCTACCAATAATAACGTTCTTCTTTTACCGAACAAATTTTCACTGTATTTACCCTTTAGATTGAATGGAAATTTGCAAAACTTTGTTCTAAAAGTATCGAATTACTATTTTCCGGCGCTCCATCTTTTTTCGCATTGATTTCTAGTATAATACCTTGCAATCGGTGACCATATTTATTATATAGGGTGAATTAAAAAGTTATGTGTGTGTTTAATATGTTTTTGTTACTATTTCGACCTGCGTTACGTAAAAAATAAAACTATTTTATAGGTTTGTAAATACTTGTTGGTCCGTTTCCTTCTTTTTGATCGTTACGTAAGTTTTTTCCTTATTGAAGTCGTCTTTCCCAGAAGTATACTCGTACAGGTAAGCGTCAACATCTGCTTTAGCTCTTTCGTAATCGGCTGTACATGCTGAAAAATTGCTTTCTAGTTAGTTCTCAAGCGGGTAATTAGTTCAAAATTATCATTTGATGCAAATCCACTCATGTACCGGATGGTTGGTTGACTAGCAGCCGACCTTATTACAGACAAGACATAGCTTGCTAATACGAAGGGTATGCAAATTAGGCGTGACTACAAACCATCCAAACTTTCCAAACTAGTTGTTTATCGTTTGTAAGCGCTGCACTAGTCAAGAGACTTGTAAATTTAAAGGTCGCAAATAACTCAAACAAGTGGTGTGTGGTAGGGTGAAAGGGGTAGAGTCGGATATTCGGAGTGGATAATTGGTGTTTTAGGGTTGAAATGGTGTGTAAGAGCGAGTCGAGATGGTTTGAGAGCGCCGGTTGTAGCTTTGGGCGCTTTCGGTAGTTTTGTGTACGCTTTGAAAGCTTTTTTAAGCGCTTTTGAAATATGTCAGAGCGTTTCAGAAGTTGCTTTGGACGATTGAGGTGATAGTGTAAGCGATTTAGAAGCTGTTTTGGGCGCTTTCTAAGTTTTCCGACGCGTTTTAAAAGTTGTTTTAGTTGCTTCCGGGGTGTTTATGAATGATGTAGATGTTGAGTTTTATTCGGAAAGGTTTTAATGAAGCGATTTCAAACTTAATGGCTTGCGTAGATGATGTGAAATAGGATGCTTTTTAAGACATGTCCTGATATATCTAAAACGTTAACCGAGTTAATGGTAGTGTAACGGGGTTTTTGATAGTTAAACGGTATTAACCGAATTCATAATACTAAATTAAAGTTATATTTTTCAAAATTACTGCAGGGTTATCAGTTTTTTCATACTGTTGTATTTTTTTTTTTTAATCGTAATATTGGAATACGGAATTATTAGGATCGCTATAGTATCAATCTATGGGCATTTAACCAATTTTAATGTTTTTAAATTCCTTGTAGTCTATTTAGTTGGTTACTAGTTAGTATCGGTAAGGTTTGTACGTTAATGTTGAAATAGTATCAATTGCAGTATAGTAAATCAACTTGACTTATAAGTAAATTCAACTTTACTTACAGGTTAAGTTGACTATACTAACTGCAAGCTAAGTGTATTGTTTTTTGGATCTACTGTATTAGCTGCAAGTTAAATACAGTATGCGCCCATTTTAGGCTAGGGTACAGGCTAATCAATTGGCTATACAAATTACTTTGCAGACTAGCTATCGGTCTGCCAAACCTAGAACAATAAATGAATCACTTTAAATACAGCACTAGTTATTTCGACTAATTCGAATCAATTACGTTGTAACGATAAAGCTCTACCAACACTAATTAGTTATTATTAGGTTAAGCAATGATAAGCTAAGTAAAAGCAAAAGCCACTTTCTGGTTATTACGCTTTATTTAGAAATAATAGAGAAAAGATTCTTGCCAAAATCCTTTACTACTGTGTTAGTCTCTAAATTATTAAGTAAAAAAGACTTTGAAACTGCGTTAGTTTCTATGGCAGTTTAGAGGTAACGACGATATTAATATTTAAAACACCTAGAAATCTTTACGAATCTTTGTTGAAGGCGTTGATATTAACCGCTAAAAGTCTTAAAGTACGTCAAGTTGGCAAAAATATAAGTTGATACTATAGTGGGAGCTACTTTTACAAAAACAATCAAATCTCATAGCCTTAAACTTTCAACTTCCAACCTCACTCTCTACACTAAACCTTTGCGCTAAACACCTAGTTTTCCTTTAATTTACTATTTTATCTTCTCTTACGCCACTTTCATCGTTAAAATTGCTGCTCCAAGGGAAATCACTGAGAATCGTCAAGTCGCGTCAAAAAAACCACGTCGCGCGACTTCACGTTAAATCGCCGTGTTCATACGCCCTCGAATTATCAAATCTTTCAACCACCAATCTCTACACTAGCCACATCACCAAGATAATACCCAATTAAGAACAAATATAGGATATTAAAGCCTTTAGAACACTCTTCTCAAATAACTACAATAAAAACCTCTAAGGAAAAAAAATTGACGAAAATCTAACTGAAAGACACCTAGTTAACTTCGTCGGCTACTACATCATCAATTAAGATAGTGGCGAGTTCGAACGTAACAAAAACGCCTTTTAAACTTTTCGTGACTTTTTCGATAATTGGACCCATAACATGTGGAAGTCGATTAAAAAAAAGGTTAAAAATAAGTTGAAGATAAAGTTTATTCATTAAGGAGTATATATATCAGGTAAAAACTTCATCAAGTAATTAAAAACTTTTTAAGAGTTGGCTTAACTTGAGGAATGCCCTTAATATCTGCAGTCTAAGGGAAAGGACTCTAAGGACCTTAACTCCCTTATACAAGTTTTAGGGAACCTTCACTTAATCCCCAATTAATTTAATCCTTCTTTAGTTCTAACGATAAAAACCCTGCTAATTTTCTCGGTAGCTCAGTACTTTTATGAGATAGTACAGAGTAGGCTTTAAGCAGCAGCAGAGCGTGTAAATTAATAGCCGCCAACGCGATAAGAGGTATCGAAGTCGGGGCTATCTACCTGTTAATTAAGAAGAATCTTTAAGTTCTTTTGAATCTTTCCTTCTACTAAATCCTCTTTACCCCTTAATTCTTTTTCAAAATCGACAAGTCCCTTAACGCGAAGCTTTTCACAACAGATACGCTTACACGCGAGAGCTTATCATAGGTTTTACCATAAGACTTTACTTTTTGGTTTATGCGATTGGAAACTACTCTTATCATCGCGATTCGAAGGCTTTAAGGTTTAAGTTAACGAGAGGAAATACTATCAACAAATGGAATGACTATCGCGACCTTTCCCTCAAACCTATCAAAATAGTCAATATTAATTTTAAGCGTTTTACGGACTTTATCAAGATTTTCAATAACGTAGAGAAGTATAATGGAAAGCCTTACAACCTCTTCGACATGAAAATCATGACTTCTTTTAAACATTTACAAGTAGATAAAGGTCTTTTTTTCTAAATTTTACTTAGTATTCCATAGATTCCTTACAAATCATGCTAAGAAATATTACCTCCAATTTTTAACGAAAGTAAAAACCGTTCGCAAAATTTATAACGGTATAAAAAGTTACTTCAAATACGATATCCAACTTATATAATATTATACGGATTTGGTTACAACGAGTTAAACAAGGATAATAGCTAAAAATAAAGTGGAAACATTGGTAGATATTTTGAACTATATATTTGATATGTTAATATTATATTAATCAATAATGATCGAGGAATATACTTGTAATACTACGATTTACGTGTAAGTACGGATAGTAATTACGGTTACAAACGAATTGAAATACGCTTTATAAAGCTTAAATGTCACTTGTAAAGGCTTTTTAACTAATTGAGGTTTTAGTTTACAACCGTAATGGCATATACGATAAGTTTACTTAGTACATATATTTGAACGAATAATTTTCGAGAGGTGAATAAAGGAAACCAAGTCATAATATATGATGTTGATTGTAAATACGAGCGAATTTAACGTTTAAAATCTGGTTCAAACCCTTCGCATTAAAAGCTATAATTATGTTAACTTTGATGAGGGTCAAACTTAAGCGAACTTGTGAACCATGAAAACTGTCGTCCTGATAATAGCAAAAGGTATTGAATTTATGGTAACTCCGGTTATTAGTCGACTTATCACTCTCCAGTTAAGTGTAATAACAAGTAGGCAATATATTACATTTAATACTCTATTTCTTTTAACGAAATACCTTTATATTATATCTTAAACTTTGAAGGTAAAAATCCTGTTGACGACAACGATAAATTTTAGTAAATTACGTGATATAAACACGTGATTTGTAATGAGGACTAATAATTAGTCGATTATGCCTTTTTATATTGTTTCAGTGGAAAAACGCTTTATCTTTACCCTAAATAAGCCCTCAACCCATTATATACCTTCCAAAATTTGTAATCGTTACGCGGATTATACGTTTTAAAGTATTATGTTGAAAAAAGAGGTAGTAAGGTATTTAGTAGGAAGTTACTCGTAATATATGTTACTATAGAGAGAAAACATCATTATTACGAAAATTAATCGTCAAGATACCAGTAAAGTTAAAGTTAGCTTCGGCTTAGTCGAATTGTTATCGTTATTAGGGATAACGGTTGTTTAAATCGTTATTAGATTGATTACATTACATATTAGCAAATCTTTTACTCTTCTACTACTTCACAAAAAATATATAACGACTCTTGCCATAACATTGACATTAAAGTTAATAAGTTAATTGAAAACGATGAAAGGTTTCATCACATTTTTAAGTAAAAGTATTTGTAGTTTTATCTTTATGGCCTAAAGATAACGGTGTTGATTTTAATAAAGTTAGAAATACGGTAATGACACCAGCATTTTAATTTCATAACTGTTGACAAATTATATTACGTCCTTCTATACTTAAAGTACGAAGATGTGGAATAATTTCATCTAAAGACTATTAAAAAGCTCTGTCATTATTACTAATCTTATACCTAATCTTCACAGATATTTAAATATGTACCAAAAAACGATAAATCCTTTAATTATGAGATTTATATAAATCTGTTTTATTTGGATAATAAGCTTATTTTTAAAGTCATTAACTATGTAAAATTTTCATGGAGCCATGTTTTTGAAATCTATATCGGCGAAGAATACGTAGGACACGTTGAAATAGCTATGGATTGATATTTATTTAAGCTTAATTAACGTTGTTATTTACGATATTAGTACCAATTTTACGACAGCTGAGTTTTAAGAGAATGTCCAAATAATGGGAATTTAATGTAAATGGGTGTTTATCGAGGCTTACTAAAGTATTGGAAATGTAGAAATGGCATATATGCTACTTCATACAGCGTACTATATACTTACGTTAGAGATTGGAAGTTTTACGGATTAGGAGGCACGTTTTCAAATGGCGGTAAAGGGCTTGAACAATACTATAGTACTTGAAGGCCTGATACCAACATTGTTAGTTTTTTGAGAGTATCGACGCTTCATAATTAAATCCCTACTATTGATAGGTGCCTTTAAGAAAGCTGTAGCTTACGGTAAAGTAATAAAAAACGGCGGAAAGAATCGTCACGGTGTTAAGTCAATGATACCTTTAATACCAGAAACGACTTTAAAGATTGACGTGTTTACTTTGCCGTTATGAAGTAAAATCCTTGTATGACGGGAGCTAAATAAATAGGATAGCCCATACAAAATTTTAAGTATCTTTAACCTTAAAGAATGTGTTATAACTGTTAATAGCCTCGCAACGTTTCGTATAACTCAGGTTAAGCCTCATATTAAAGCGATTGAAGATAACGATAAAAACCGTTAAATTAAGCGAATTTGTTAATACAAGACTTCTCCTTCGTTACCGAAAAGCTAACCAAATGTCGTTGATTGTCACTAGTAGTATAGAGGAGAGACGTTGAGGACTAGGAATATATACCCGGGGGATTTATAATATTAATTATTTCAGCAGAAAAAAATGAAGATTGAAACTTAGCTATAAAGCTTCGGATATAAGTTATTATTAAAATCCCTGGTAAAATTTTGAATTAAAGCGATAGAGTCGAGATTGAAGAACTTTTAATTCGAAAATTAGTTTAATTCGTGCTTAAAAACGAATTCAAATTTCAAAACCTAAATGTTACGATTTTGAGTCAAGGAATATATATGAGTTTAAAGGAAAACCCACGGGGCGGCCGTACCAAAATTTACGTCTAATCGATTGAGGATACAGTAATTGAGGTAAATATTAAATCTTTACGCAGTTTCTAACGATTTAAAACAACTATCTAGCGCTTAATGGTCGTTTTGGTAATGAATTTGATTGTTGAAACTAATGAAGAATCTACGTTCAATGGCCGCGATAAAACATGAATATATACTCAATTCGAAACCAATTTATAGCGAATAGTCTCATTTCAATTAGTATATGAATTACGTGGCAAGTACCTTCTGGAGATGGTAATGCTATCAATGAAGCCATTGTAGACTGGTTAAAATATGCATCTAATGAATTTTAACCTATTAATCGTACTCTAAGTTAAGGTGATGCATAAAGTTTTTGTTTTACAACCCGTGTTTGCTGGCAACGTAAGAAAAGAATTTTGGATTAGCAGGCATATAAACAGATAATAACTTTTTCATTAGAACTGCCGCCTTTATCATATAGAAATAGCAAACTATTAAGGACATGAAAATTTGAATTTATAAACCAGTTATACCTTTCATAAAGGATAATGAATTTAAGATTAACGGATCATTTATCCGTATATTTAGTGTTAATATATGTTTCAATTTTATCGAAGAAGGTTAAAACGTCAGATTAGCAACAATTGACAAAACTATCGTATCTATAGCTTAATGGTATTTGGAATAACGCATTTGTAACAGTTATATCTCAATCATTTACCAATTGGAGGCCTCCTACCACCTATCGATTGTAGTATAAGTATAAAACCCAACGAATAAAGACTTCAAATGGTTGAATAAGTGGTTTAAATAGTAGATGCGGAACCTAAACCAAAGAATTAATATAATTCCGATTAACCTATCGAGTGTTATTGTGGATATTATCATATATCTTTATAGTTAGTAAGCTGTCACGCTGTAAGTTGCACTCTTGCAGAGTGTATGATAGCGTGTCACAGCCTAAAAGGAGAATAGGAAGAGTGTATGGTAGAATGCTACTACCCAAAAGGGAGATTGGTAGAGTACATAGTAGATTATCAGTGCCTGGATAGTGGTTATGAGCTCTCACCTAAGGCGTGCACTCTCCAGATGCCTCTTCTCCCTTATAAACGATCCATTTTAATATATATGACAACTCTTCTACTACTACCTTTAATTTAATATATCCGGTACAATAGACCTTACTGAAAATTAAGTTAATAATATTTACGAACGGCTACCTTATTAATAATACAAACCTGATGTTACAAATCGGCATTATAATACCTTCTTTAAAAAAGATAAACAAAAGAATAACTTTAATATCATTGGAAACCTAATTCGTTAGACTTTTATTAAATATAAAAGGATCATACGAAGCGTACTAACAGTAGAGATCTACGATATACTAGTTGGCTTCAATTTAGGTATGGTATTATAGAAAACATTTCACGTCATAACTAGATAGATAAGAATTTACGTTATCCCAATAGTAATTTATATTAACTTAAGGAGCCTATTTAAATACCTTTTGAAGCTCGGAACCACTAGCGAAAAACTCCTGATAACCGATGTGATAATTATTCGTAAAGCTTAAGAAAACAGGGAGATTAAGTATTTCCAATGAAATAATGACAAAGACAATCCCGCTAATATTATGATTAAGACGTTGCCAAATAAGGCCCTTAAAAAGTTTGCGGATAGTAATAGGTTGATTGCACGTATCAAAGGCTATAATAATAGGCTACTTGGAAAGGTTAAATCACAATACGGCGAATAAGGATGGCATGAAAAATTGAAAAACTGCTAGGGAATTAAGGCGGGTAACTTGTTTAATTGCTATAGTTAAGTTTAATTTTTGTATAAATTTGCAGCGAAAACTTTATTTTTGGGAATCGATAAAGTCGAAACTTGGAATCGTAAGGCAAATGAAGTCAATTAGGATTAATTTAGCTATGAAATTAATAGGGGTCCTGTCAGTTAACGAGGGTGTAGCGTTGTGGTAACCGGAAAAGATAAGTCGACCATACATGCGTACGCGTACAAAATAAAAAGCTGCTAGTATCGGAATAGTAAGGATTATAGTGCAATAAATCAACTTTACTTACAAGTAAATTTGACTATACTAACTGCAAGATGATTGTATTGTTTTTGGGGTATATTTTATTGGCTGCAAGTTAGGTACAATACGCGCCCACCTAAGACTAAGGCACGGGCTAAGAAATTAGCTATACAAATTACTGTACAGACCAACTAGCGGTTTGCTAAACCTAGAACAGTACATGTACCACTTTCAATGCAGCACCAGTTACTTCAATCAATTCGAATCGACTACATTGCAACGATAAAGCTCTACCAATAGTTAACGTATAAAGAAAACAATATTTAGAATAGTAAGATTGATAGTATTAATGATAGATAAAACTAAGAGGGAAAGGGGACATTCGGAGAGTGCACGCCTTAGGTTTAAGCTTATAAGCTCTTACCCGGAGTGTAGTACTCTACCATACACTCTATCAACGTCCTTCTTGAGGCGTGACTCGCTATCATGCACTCTGTAAGAGTGCTTCTTACAGCGTAACACGCTATTATACACTCCACAAATGTGGTCCCCTACGCTTTCTAACTATAGTGATATCTAATAATACCCATACGATTTTAATTTATCCAACACAATTTAAATCGTCGACTGAAAATATCGTAAATTATGTTGGTAAAGTATGTTTTTATAATTAACAGACTTTTGTCTTTAGCCTTCACGATTACCACAATTTATCCTCAACTCACTTATAGTCGTATTGATATTTTAAATCATATTATAAAACTCGTTTAGAAAATTCAAGTTCTTTTTACCGTTCAAATAATGTAAAGTGATAATCTAGATTTCCACGACATATTTTCATAACAATTTCAATAAATAATTAACTATTTTTTTAATTCGATTCACAAACCGCCTAGTACCCCTTAAACCTTGTATTTAATATAACTAACACTTTTCTTAATTACTTGTCTATATTATTACTACAATTTTGAAAAGACCTCCATATAATACCCATTCAATCTTTATCATATAGTTTGTACTTAATTTCGGTATCAAAGTGTATTTCACGTGGTAATAATATTTTATCAATATATTTATTCACGTTAAGTGATACATATATTATTCTTAAGCCTGATTAATTATTTTAATTTGTATGATTATGAAAAAGGGAAAAGACTTAATATTCAGTTTTTCATAAATTTTGAGTATTTTGCGGAATTCATTATTATATATATTATAAATATCGGCAATATTATTCTTGCTCCTATCTCGTAATTCTATTTTTTAAACTATGTAAGATTGTTTTTATCAGTAGGAAACAGGTAAGGTAGAAAGTTCAGATATAGGTCTTAATTCTTGGATATAGGTTTTCAAGGTTTGTATAACTTTTGATCACCTTTTATATTTTCTTTGGGAGCGCCTTTTTCTTGTTTTAGGGTGTTTTAGTTATGGTAGGAAGGGGTGTTTTTTACGGTATTGTAATAATTTAACTTAAACCCTTTTTTCAAAGTATTTATTGGATCGGATGTGTGTTAAAACCGAATGAATGATTACTTTTGATGCATTTTCTCCCTTTTTTTTTACAATCTAAGATTTGTATACCTATCGCGAGGCGCGGCTAATTTTACTCAAAGTTTTACACTTTATATGCGTAAGGTGTTTCCGTATTATGATTTATTTTCTAAATACTTAATTAGTTATTTTTTTCGTTTCGCTCATTTATATACTGTTATAAGGTTTATTGTAAATACCTTATAATCTTCTCAATTTGACACTTTGTTGAATGGAGCCGTAATAATCAATTCTTTTTCAATGAAATCGTGTTTGCCACTGAGCGTAGTAATCTATTTGCTTCGTATTTATATCCGTAATATTTTGAAAATCGTATTGTATAATATGAGTCACAATTCCAACATCTAATTACTAACGTCTATTAGCAAAATATCGAATATACCGAACCTTCTCATCCTGTCTTTCCAATAGCAAAAAATCACATTTATAACATACGTCATTTCCACTCAAGGGTCGAAAACCTTTCCTGACGCTTTAATTGTATTATCTTTTAAATTTAGGTTAATAATTCGCAAAACTTTCTTTTTGGATTGTTGTATATTGTAATATAAGGTTTATATATTTGTTAGTATTTCTTAAAATTGTTATGAGTCGTATTATACGAGTAAAGCTGTTGTTTATAAGAAGGTATTTCAAATATATCCTAGAAATGAGATTTTTTATGAGTTTAGAATGGTGTATTTAGAAGGGTTTGGAAATAAAATAGCAAATGAAAAGGTATAATATATGAACTCAAGTTAAATGAAGTGTAATAAAATGTTTGAAATGAAACGTTCAACAGTTATTAATATTAATAAAATGTAAATAAAGCGTGATTATTGTAATAGTAGTAGTTTAAGTACAGTAGGTAAACTTTACTTATAGTGAAGTTAACTATACTGACTGCAAGTTTAGTGTATTGCTTAGTAGATCTACTGTATTGACTGTAAGTCAAGTATAGTATGCACCCACTACATATTAAGGCACGATCCAAGAAATTCGCCATATAAATTACTGTGTAAACCAGCGAGTAGTATGTTAAACCTAAAACAATATATCTACAACTTTCAATACAACACCAGTTACTTCGACCAATTCGAATTGACTACGTTACTACAATAAATTCATACAAATACCAATAATTTCTCACTAGGTAAAACACGGATAATCTTAGTAGAAAATAATCCATTTTCTGGTTACTTTCTACGTTAAACAGAAGTTAGGATAAAGGAACGATTTTTAAAGAGGGCCCCTACTAATTCGTCGGTTTTCTCGGTAGTAGGTAAAAAAGGCATTTAGGTTACGTCGGTTTTGATGGAATCTTAGAGTCAACGACGGTATCGCTATTAAAAACACTAAGAAATATCTACGAATTCTTCTAAAAAAAAAACCGTTGAAATTAACCGCTTAAAGTCTTAAATAGACAAGTTAGAAAACGGATAAATCATTACTATAAAATGAATAATTACTGTAAAAATCATTAAGTCTTACGCCTAACAACCAACAACAACAAATAACTTCCGACCATACCTTTTAAATCAAATTTTATCCACAACACTAAGTTTTTCCCTTCACATGGCCTTTTTTCTCTACCTATATTTCAAGATCGCTATTTCAAGAGAAATCACTAAAAAACGCCATACTGTGCTAAAAAAAAGCTATGTCGCGAAACTTTAGGATAATTGTCAAGTTCCTTTACCCAAACCACGAAGTTTCACGTCCTACGCCAATCAAAACGATAAGATAGAAATCTTAAACTTTAAATTTAAAGCTATGGGCAACCTTTTTAAGAAAGCGGAAATTAAGGATGTTGGATAACTCTTTGTTAAGAACTACAATGACGACCTCTAGGGGGGAAATATCAACGCAAAATTAACCAAAAAAACATTAAATCAATTTTGTCGGCAGTTACATTCTCGATCAAGATACCGGTAAAAAGAGTAACCGTAATGATCGTGCTTTCCATAAGTATCGTGAATTATTTAAAGATTGGATTATTGATATGTGAAAGACGGTTTTAAAGACTATTAAGTCGAATATAAAGTCACAAATTAAACGAAGAAGAGTTTAAGTATTTGGAAAAAAATCCATTAAGTTGATACAATTCTTTTTCTACTTAACTTAACCTAGGAAATAGCTCCAAAACATATATCATAAGGGAAAAGATGTTAAGAAACATCAACGCCTTTTTACATGTTTTAAAAAACCTCCACTTAATTTCCAATCAAGTCAAATCTCTTCTAGCACCGATGATAAAAAAAACCTATTAATTCACTCGATTACCCAACAACTTTACATAATAACGTGAAGTATGTCTTTAACGGCAGCAAAAAGCGTTAAACAATGGCCGCCAACGCGATAAACGATATTAATGTCGACGTTATTTACCGGTTAATTAAGCAATATCATTAATTCCCTCAGAATCTTCCCTGTAACTAAGTCTTTCTTACCCCTTAATCCTTCTTTTAAAACTGCAAAATCCTTCAAGATCGCCAAGTGCCTTGAAACGATACTTGCTTTAGCAGGTATTTATATACGCGCAAGTATATTACAAGTCCTATCACAAGACTTTACCCCTTTGGCTAAACTACTGGAAATAACCCTTATTATTGAAATTTGGAGGTTTTAAGATTTGAATGAAAAGGAAATACCGTCGACGACTAGAATGATTATCACAACCTTTACCTTAAACCTGTCCAAATATTTAACAATAATAATAATCCTTTTATCAACTTCGTCAAATATTTCAACGATATCAAAAGATTTAATGGAGAGATCTTTCATTTTTCCAAATAAAAATAATACTTTCTTTGAAGGGTTGTAAATAAATAGAAATCCCTCCTCTTAACTTTTACTTACTATTTCCTAAAATCCTTACAGGTTATGCTAGTTATTATTATTTACCATTTTTAACGAGGGCATGAACTTTCTATGTAATTTTTAATAGCATAAAAATTTACTTCGAGTAAGATGTACATCTCGTGTAATATTAAATGGATTAGGTTATTACGAGGTAAACGATAATAATAACTAAAAAAAAGAGGAGGAAATACCGATAAATGTTTTAACCAAATGTTTCACCAGTTAATTATATTTGAATAAGCAATAGGAAAGGCACACGTTAGCGAAGCCACGCTTTGTGAACAGGTACATGTAGTAATAACAGGCGCAAGCGAGTTCGAATATGCTCTACATCGCCCAAATGCTACCAGTAAAAGCTTTTTTAGCCAATTGCGTTCCTCTTTTACCACCGTGATAACGCGAACGCTAAACTCGCTTAGTATATACTCTCAAGTTAATAACTTTGGCGATGTGGATAGAAAGAATCGCGTAATGGTATATTATGTGAACCGTAATTTTTTTTGATCTCATTATTCAAAAAGTAATCCAAAACCTCCGGACTTAAAGCCATAATTACACTTGAGCTACGAAGGTAACACTCAAAAGAATCTATTGAACGGGGAAATTATTGTGGTAATAGCAGAAAATAATGTTAGATTTCTTGAAAATCTGATATTCAGTTTACTTGTTATCCCCTGACTAAATATTAGAAATAAATAGCACTGTATTACTCCTAAATACCCTACTACCTCCGAATAAAATCACGTTAACTATATCACAGCTTAAGAAGGCGAAAAAGATACTAACGGTAACAATATGCCTAAATATGTTCAGTGATTTAAAGACGTTACTCATAATATAGCCTAATATCTAACCAACCACGCCTTTTTATACTGTTTAAGTGGTTAAAACCCCTACCTTTACCCTAACCAAGAACTTAACCTATTATATAAGGTATTAGGCTATATTATGAATAACGTCTTTATATTATCTAACGTATTTAGGCATATCGTTACCGTTAGTATCTTTTTCGCCTTCGTAATCTGTGATATAGTTAAAGTGATTTTATTCGGAGGTAGTAGGGTATTGGGAATAATACATTGCTATTTATTTCTAATATTTAGCCGGAGGGTAACAAGTCAACTAATTACCTGATTTGCAATAAATCTAACATTATTTTCTGCTGTTACCACAATAATTTTCACGGTCAACAGATTCTTTTGATTGTTATCTTCGTAGCTCTAGTGTAATTATGTCTTTAAGTACGGAGGTTTTAGATTACTTTTTGAGTAATGAGATTGCATGTATTTACGGTCTACATAGTAAAGCCTACAAAGGTGAGGATATTGAAACATTCTGATAAATTAATGGAAAAGATAATCCCGATAATTATATAACGAAAAAAACGCTAAATAAGGCATTCGAAAAGTTTGTGAATAACAATGAACTAAATATACGAATCAATGGTTACGTAGAAAAACGACCTAGCAAGATTAGGTTGCGTGCTAGCAAACCTGAATATGCTAGAAAACGGGAAAAATGTTAGGGGAATAGAGCAGGCGATAACAATTTATTTGATTAGTACGGTTAAGTTAGAGGCCTGCATGAGTTTGTGGCGAAAAATATTTTTGCAGAAATCAACAAAGTTGAAACTCCGATTCATAGGGAAAATAGAAGTAATTGGGGTTCATTGAATTGTAAAACATGAAGTGGGTTGGCCAGTTAACGAGGGAATAATTTATTAGTAAGCGGAAAACGTTGGTCAGATACACTAGGCTACGCGCAAAAAAAAAAAGCCGCTAGTGTTAAAATATTAGTAATTGCAGTGCAATAGGTCAATGGTTCTCATATTAAAGTTCACTATATTCATTTCAAGTTGGGTGTATTATTTTGTGGGTCTATTGTATTTACCTCAAGTTAACTATATTAACTGAAAGTTGAGTATATTGTTTTATTGGTCTTTCGTATTGACTTCAAGTTAAGTATAGCATTTACCCACTTTACACCAGAGTATAGGCTAAGCAAATATCTATACAAATTATCATATCAACCGATTAGCGGTTTGCAAAACCTAGAACAATACATCAACCACTTTAAATGTAGCATCAGTTACTTCAACCAATTCAAATCGACTACGTTGCAACGATAAATTCCTACCAACAGTGATCATAAATTAGATAAGCGTTTAAAAAAGGGTTTATAGCTGTTGAACATTGACAAATGTTATATAACTCAAGTGATTCATAAATTTAAACGTCGTCAATAATAATTTGGATACGCAGTATATAGTGAGTAGAATAGGGAAAATCGAAATAGAAAAAAGGTTGAGTATTCAAATTCAGAGTGGGCGGTTGTGTATAGGGTTTAAAATTATGTGTAAAAGTAAGTTGAAATGGTATACGAGCGTCGTATATGGTTTTGGACGTTTTCAGTATTTCAAAAGGCTTTTTAAAAGTTGTTTGAAACGTTTGTAGTATTTTGGTAAGTGTTTTGGAATCTTTTTAAAGCGTTTATGGTGTTTATTTAATCGTTTTCAAAGCTTCTGTGACCGTTTTTGAAGTGTGTGTAAGTGGTATAAATGTTGCGTTTTAGTCGAATAAGTCTTCGTAAAGGGGACCAAAACTTAATAGTTTTGGCTTATGTGGCCGATAAGTAATAAGACGTTTTTCAAATAGTGTTTGCATAAGTTTAAAGTGCAAATATGGTTGATGGTGGGGTAACGGGGCTTTTCGTAGTGAAAGGGTACTAATTAAATTACTATTATCGTATTTGAGATATTATTTTTAAAATTATTCCAGAGTTTATAGGTTTTTTTATACCTTCAAGTGTTTTTCGTAATTAGTAACGTGAAAGTGTAAATAATAGGGACCTCTATAACATTTTGTGATATGTATTTGATTAAAGTCCGTCTTTTTTTCTAGGTTGTTTATATTCAACCCAATTGGCTGTTAATTAACGTTAGTTAGGTCCATACATTAACGCATAAAAATAACAGTATTCAATATAGTAAAATTGATAATATTAATAATACATTGATGAAAGAGGGAGGAGAGGCATCTGGATAGTACACTCCTCAATTGAAAGCTTATTAGCTCTTACACTGAGCGTGGCACTCTATAATGCACTCTGCCAACGTCCTTATAAGGTCATGATACGCTATTATGAACTCCGAAAACGTGGTTCTCTACGCGTGCTAACTATAGTAATATCTAATAATATCTATAAGTAAAACCCCATATCGTTATTATAACGATAAAAACTTTAATTTCATACACTTATTTACTATCCGTACCCGTTACCTAAAGTAACCTTTTCAAAGTATTGTTTCAAATATTTGGGTAATACAGTAGTTTACTAGAGGTTATTCATCATACGTAGTATTTCGAAAGTATATAGATACTATTACAAACCTTGGATATATGGATACCGGTATGATGAAAATTAAAATAAGCTTTAAAACCCAAATTAGTACCATTGACAACTATCGTAATGATTGTTAGGCCTATTACTCTCGACATTTGAAAATCTTACATTCCTTTTTTTCTTTACCTCTAAACCATAAAATAAAACTGAAGTTAATATGTATATTTAAATTAATAACCTCATTATATGTAACAGCTATAGAATCCTACTCAATTGAATTAGTGACACGTATTATGTTTTTAAAGGTTATAAGCTATAATATTAAACTTTCGCACCTTAGAACTTAGTTGATTATATTGACGACTCAACTACCAAGTACGTAAAAATAATTGATAAGATCCTTAAAACGCCTTGCCATAAAATATAACCTTGCCAACGCTAAAAAAAAAATTAAAGTATTTTTTTCACTACTCTTAAACATGATGTCCAAGTGACCTTCAATTTTAATTCACATTTGAAGCAATTTAAAATTTTAATTTGAAAATTTCTTCATTATATTTTACCTTAACGAAAAACTTATACTTTATGTTAATAATTTCGTAATAGCATTTTAAAAATCCAGGTTCGTTGAAACCATTATAATAAAACCATAAAAATATTACCTACCACATAATCTAACACGTATTTGAGACCCCTAAATACAATAATATACCATATCGATAACAATTTTATTATTATGAACATCTAAATTAGTATAAAGTTGATAGTAATTGAATTAAACGAAATTAAATTAAAATCCAACAAGGTATTAGTAAAGTTCAAAGGACTTATGTACTTTGAAAATTTATAACATCCTTACCTAAAACATAGGCAGTTCTACAAACTTGAACTCAAAACAGTAAATGATAGTAAAAGGCTTTCATAATACTATTGATCACAACAGTCTTATACCAACTTTATTCGTAGTTGAAACGTAGCCATATAAAACAATTGAATCACCAATATTTTTAAAAACCTAAAGCCGGGTTATAAGATGTACTAAAACCTCAAATAAATGAAAAAGAAATCAGTAAGGCTTTAAGTAAATAACGGCATTAATACTAGGAGTGAATTATCGACAATCAATGTATTATCTCTACCGTTTTGAAGTAAAATCTTTATATGGAGAAATCAAGATATATAAAGTAGACTTTACAAAATACTTAATATCGCCAACCCAAACATAATTATTAACACTATTAATGTTTCCGTTATTTTCTAGATTTGTTAGATTGAACCCTTTCCAAAAACCCTCAGGTCTAATCAATATTTTGAAGCTCAAACCCCATAGATCTAACCAAGAAACTAATGCTACCTTTCCAAACCGATTTTTAAAAAGCCAGTAAAACGTTAACTACGCGGAAACCCACTCAAAAATGAGAGGCATACTGAAAAAGAGGTTCGCAACAAAGATGAAAAATAGAGAAAACCAAACATAAAGGTTTCGATATCATAAAAGAAAAGTTCTAACGAAAACTTAGCCCTCAAGTTACAAACTCAAGGTATTATTGGTATAATGGACGAGCTATTAGAGGAAAGCAATCAAATCATGATCAATCACCTCCTAATATAGTAAATTACTCAATTTATACTGTTGACGAAATTAAAAAAAAAAACCGTAAATATATTCAAGTCGATCAAAATCCAAGATATTTACAAAATATCATCAACTAATCATGCAGAAAATGAATCGTAATGCCGTGAAAATACGGTAATAAACAAAAAAACCTAAATTTTCATTTAATCTCCTAGAATTTGGAGCATAAATTAACGTTTAATCGTGGTAATCATTGTTTGTTTAACTTTGCAAGTAAAAAGCAAATTCACCCTTAAAATTTGTAATATTGCATAAACCACACTCAATCCTTCACAAATTTTCAATGAATTATATTATGAAAACTAGCAAAGAAAATAAATGATAAATCATTTGCCACGATGGTATTACAATGCGTAAAACATCTTTATACCCGGGGATAAATGAATATATATTAGGGTTTATTATGCTAAACATACTTTAAGAACATATTCGGTGCAAAGTCTTTAACGTTTAACCCGTATTTCTTAATTAAATAAGGTAAAACCATATGTATTAGTAATATACAAATGAAATAAAGACTTTTCTTAAAAATACCAAACTAATAATGGTGAAATGACTTGATATTAAAAAATCAGGCCTTAAGAAATATAAACCTTTCAGAGTGTAACCAAGTATACATAATTTTACTTGAAAGAATCGTTAATCCGCATTCATAATATTAACAGTACCCGTATTATATATTTCAATTTACGCAACAAAAAAAAAACTATAAACCTGGCGAAAATCGAGAATGCCGAAGAGGTAGAACCACTACAGAATCTAGTGAAAAAGGATCGAAAAGTACATATCGCTACATTATACCATCTGAAAACATCTTACAATCCATCGATTACGACACAAATTCAAAATTTCAAGGATAAGATCTTTTATAATTGAAATAGAGGCATGGAATGGGCAATAGATAATTTGAAGGAAAGTATTAATATAATATTGAAAAACTTGGAGATAACAAAGTTGATGATTTTTACGAACTGATTTTTCTAAATGATACTAACCGTTCATCGTTAATTAAATTTCTTATGATAATCATTAATATAGATAAATTTAAAAAACAGTTTACGATAACTGGTAATCTCATATATTGAAATATCCGTTAATTATAAACACGTAACACAAAATGTATTAATATTTGAAACATAAGACGTAATAATAGAATTTGACATCTATATAATAATCCATTCCATATTAAGAACTATTACCACATGGCTATAACTACCTTATATTCCTATAATTGTATATATGAATTCCCGGAGGCTCTACATATCTCTTTTCAAAATTAACCCTGACCAATTAAAAAAAACTCAACAATATATGTACCAACTTTGAAAAGAATATACGAAATCTTGTAAATCAACAAATTTAGGTAAATTAACAGTAAACAGAACAACATTGACACCCTACCAAAGTCCACTCCCATTAACGTCCCGAAGAGGTTTGTAAATAGCAATAGGCTAACTGTATGAATTGAAGGTTACGTGGCTCGCCCGGCACGTAACGTAGAGAAACAAGTATACGTTTATAAACTGAAAGATTATCAGGCGAACTTTCATAACGATGGTAGTAATAGTATACAAGAGAATCGTATTTGAACTTACTGGAAAAAGGTACGCAATTGGTAGCGTATAAGTTTATGATATGTGTAAGTCTGTAGCGAAAAACTTGTGTATAGAAGTAAACGAAGTTAAGACTCGGAACTGCAAGGCGAATAGTTGTAATTAAAGTTAATTTATATGTAAAATGAATTGGGATTTCTTTGGGTCTAAACTACAAAGCGAGGAATTACTTTAGGGATTACTAAAAATAAGTAGATGTCCATGTTGTAGTACGTGTCCAAAAAGAAAAGTCGTCAGTATTGAAATAACAATCAATTAAATCATAGTTAAGTCAATTATACTTATATATATTAGGTTCCCTCTTTAGAGTGCTGCATAAACCATTCAATTGGCTATACAAATTAGTGTGTAGACTGGCTGGCGGTTTTCCAAACTAAGAAGTAATATATCACTACTTTCAATGCAATACACCGTTAATTTGGCTGCAATTCTAATCGACTAGATAACAAAAATAAAAGCCTAATAACAAGAGTTTTTCTATTCAGTTTAAGAAGAAAACTTAATATTAGCATTATCTTCAAAAAATTATTCAAAAGGTATTAAAGGATAGTTTGATAAAGAAAAACAACTTTTCTTTCACTATAATAGCTATAATGAATCGAAGAAAGAAAAACCTGATGGAACAATAGTCAATTGCAAAACAATAAATTCAACTATACTGATAGTTAGGTGATTGTACTGACTTTAAATTTACTGAATTGTCTGGGAGATTGACTGTATTGACTGTAATTCAACTACGGTAGGTGCCCACTGCAGGTTGGATCAAGAGCCAAGCAATTGACTATTTACATTAGTGTTCAGACAGGCTAGCGGTCTGCTAAACTTAGAAGTAACACATTACTACTTTCAATGCAATACATAAGTTAATTCGACCAAAGAATCGAATAGACTACGTTACAACAATATAATCTTACCAACACTGATTAATATTTAATAGGTTAAGTACAGATAAGCTAGGTAAAATAAAAAGCTATTTTTAGGTTGTGATACTTTATTTAGGCAAGGTAGAAGAAAGATTTTTTCGAAGTACCCCTATACGTTATATGGTTGTTTGTGGCAGCAAGTATAGAGAGCGTATAAACTTTAAAGTTTTTCGCGGCAGTTTATAAGTAACGATGATATTACTATCATCGAAAACACCAAGAAATTTTGATTAAACCAGTCTTAGAAGAAAAGTGTCAAGATTGACTACCTCAAAGTCTTAAAGATCGTCAAGTTACTAAAGTTGGCAAACAGCTAAGTCAATACTATTGCGAGCACTACTTCTTCAAATCTCAAATCGCAAAAACGACAAAGTCTCACAAACTTCAATTACAAATAATAACTATAACGGTAAATAACCTACAACATACCCTTCTATACCAAGCTTGTTCCCCTACAATGCTTAACAATCAAGACAGCTGCCAGCAATATTAACGATATTACCGATCCCGTTAGAAAGGGAGCAATCAAAGCCCTCAGCATTATCTTCGTCAATCATTACAATGACGATCTCTGGTTCACGAACTCCAAAGAACATTATACTCTTGGGAACCTGAAAAACTATATTGGCAACTTCTTAATCGACTTAAACCTAATAGAATTTAATTGAATATTTAACGTTTTGAACGATTTTTATAAGTAATTTATCGAAAAGGCCTTGGAAATATAAGAAGCAGTATACAAGCAAGTCATAACCAGGCTAAAATTAAGCTATATTGACGAGAATTTCACCCGCCAATAAATAAATGGAAAAGTATCAATCTCGTAAACATACTATATCAATACGTAACAAAAGGAAACCCTTAGTAGGTATATCAAGTAAAGAGTCAAAATATCTCTGGCGACAACATCCTTTTCCGCCTTCACACGCGTTCGTAAAAACTTAAGTGAACTCATATAAATTCCTTGAACCCCTTTAACTAAAAACTCCTACTTAATAATGCTACTAGTAGTAATACTTATTGAATTGACTCTGATATGGCAAATCTTCAAATCCACCAATTGATTTAATAAAAACATTGGACGGCCTCTCAATACTAAAAAGATTAACATTAAGTTTATGGAAATTCCTGATTTCGCTGGCATGTCTAGGTTTAATAAGTTCATCAATAATATCAGTTACAAAGAAGGAGTATTTTCATGCGCAAGCTTATAATAAGCTCAACAACTGGCATTTTCCCTTCAAACTTTACTAAAGGTAACTATCCTTCCTATCAATACCAGCACAAATGCTAGTAGTCGAAAGACTCAAAAAGTCTTTATATTCAATATATCACATTTTCCCCTCGAAATGATCCCATCGTAAATACGTATTAAGCGGCGATCACATCACCCATCAAAATTTGAGAAGGAAAAAAAGTATAACGATAAACCGTATAATCTTTTAGATGTTAATCAGTGAAAGTTCTGAAACATTTGCTGCTAAATAAAGATTAAGCTGCTAAAATTTCACTCGTTGTTTCTCAATATCATCACCAGCTAATTCGATTGTTATGGTGCAACCTATAAAGGTATACCAAATAGGTACCAAATGGAGTTAACAGTTGAGGTGCAACGGAAGACTAGAAGAGGCTATAAAGGTCCTTTGTGCAGGACTTATGGGTATGATCCGTTCACGTTCCGTCACGTTCCCTCACATGTAATGCCTACGGACTGTACATAGATCGTATCCGGGCCGGAGACTATATATCACGTTACATATACAATTACATAACCTTATCAATTTAATAGCTAATGGCCTAAATCTATAACATGCCCCCCATCCCTTTATTAAAAAACCGGTGAAAATACGGTATTCGGCCGGTTAAATGATAAATACGGGCCGTATCCGCGTAAGATACGAACCGAGTATTAGCCGGGCGCAAACCGTATAACGCGCCTTTTAATACGCTGTATAACATACAGGTCTTACCGACCCTATTCTACCTACGTCGTATATTACGTTTCCTAATATATTGTATGAGACGCCTCGTAATACGTTGTATAACGTATAGGCTATATTGATCCCAAGTCGCCTACGCCGTATATTACTCCTCCTAAGACGTTGTATCACGTATCGGCCTTATTAATCCTAGGCCATTTACGTCGTGTTTCACGCCCTCTAATATTCCGTGTAACGCGTTTTCCGATACGCTATATAACGCGTAAGCTATACTAATTCCGAACCTTTTACGTCGTATAACGCGCCTCCTAATGCGTCATATAACGTATAAATCTTGCCGATCCCGGTTCGCCTACGTTTATAAAAACAGCCCTTAATGTAGTTTTCAAAACCTTTTTAATTTTCTTTTTACTTTATTAATTCACCCTCTTTCGTCTATCCTTATCATTTCATTTCATAATAATCTAAGCTAAAATTCTTTTTTCAAATTCTTATTATAACCTTTATATTCCTATTATTATTAATTCCCTTTTAACTTTTTTTAAAGTTAATATTACGGACGCATTGAATGGTCCGGGTATAAGTTACAAGGCCATCAATATACCTAGTAATGAGGACTAATTTCCTTGTAAAATATACCATCCTTTGATACACTAAACCCTTTGCCGTTAATTATATTATATAAACCTTTCGCGTTATAGGTAACCTCCTTGTGTTAGACAATAGTAAAGACGAGGCTAAACCCCCCTCTTTATAAATTAAGGATACTTTTACATCTTATATTAATCGTTTATTGAATGCCGAAGTGTTTTTTGCTTACGTTAGAGTATACCGCAGCTAGAGATGTCGCGTTTACCGTAAATTACATAATGAGGTAAACTCTAGAATTCATTTTGTAAAAATCTAACCATACAATAACCATTTTTATAACGTATTTTAAAGATAAATTTACTTGTAATTTCGCTTAATTTACGTACATCAATAAGATAGTTTATCATACTCCTTTAAAACATCTCTCATATTTTGTCCCTTATCCATAAACTTTAAGATAATGTTATAGGATATAAACTTGTTGTTGTTCTTATCCTTTCCAAATTAATCAATCAATTTACTAAGCTCCTTAATATCGCCCGCGTATAGGGCGTTCTAACAATTCTGATAGTGCATGTTATTATATCCATGATTATAAGTTTTTGCTGTACATTTTTTTCCGCTTTATTTTCCCTGAAAACTCTTTTATCCCTTTTAAGCGTTTTTCTCATTTACTGCAACCGGAGGCCTTTTATAAATAGTATATTAAAGAAAATTATTTTCACCCCGGATTCCGCCGGTGTTTCTTCCAATCCATTACATGGTATTATTCCGAATGATTCAATTAATATAATTATATAAGTTATATTTCTTGTAATTAATATAATTCATGACTTATAAAATATAGCGAACGATATTGTAAGCTTCATTGTAAAATCGTTTTATTTACCCGCGTCCTATTTGTTAATTTACAAGGAGTAGGTTAAACGAACGGATCCAAAATAAGCGAACGCCCGTTTTTATACCGATTGCGTTACTAGGGTGTAAACTAATATATTATAATCCTTTATATTTTAGCTCAAGGGTCTCTTTTCTTACCACGCCTCGCGTTATCCGTTTTTGTCGGCCTCTTTCAATATCCGCCCCACCTAATGTTATTCGTTCTCGTTGGCTTCATCTAATGACCGCCCCATCTCGGGTTAATCGCTCTTTTCGACATCGCCTAACACCCGCTCCGCTTCGCGCTGCCCGATCCCACCGGCTTTCCTTAACATCCGAGACCAATTTAATAGGGTTTTTAGAGTTATCGGCGCTACTGTTGGGAGTATTGGGAAAACTATAATAATATCTTATGGGTTCAACTCAATAGGCTTTTGGTAAAAGCCGTCTCTTGGTCGAATATTCATCTGAAAAGGTTGGGTAATGTATATCCGGCCTTATATATTATAATATAAGATAATAGTAATGGAATTTCACCCCACTTCATGAATATTACATTGCTCCCGAGGTGAAAACATCTTATTCGATATGATTATTTTAAAGCGTACCCGGTAGCAACGTAAAAACACCGTGCCATTATAAAATCAAACATCTTCTTATTTCGATTTGAGTTTATTTAAGGTTCTAATATATTTATGATTTTCAGGAACACTTAATCCTCTTTAATATAACTTTTTCATTCAATTAAAATATCGTAAAATTTAAATTCCTCATATATATTCTTTCCTATATCCTTTGTATTTAAGACTAATTTCGGCCGTATATTGAATAAACTCTATGAGAAAAAGGGTTCTGTAACTGCGCGTTCAATTGATTCATGTACAATATTTAATACGTTTTGAAAACATTGAAAATAATATTCTACGAATTCCAAACGTCGATGATTCGGTATTAATTATATAACTAGTCGAGTTTTTCATTCGGAATGTTAATTTTAAAATTACATAAATGAAGTAAAATTCAATCGCCTACCATATATCTGTCGCCAAACTTCATCAATCATTTACTACTATTTTTATTAATTCGTCAATATATATTATAACTGTTGAAGCTAATTTCTTGCCTTTACGTGAATATGTTAAAAACACAAAGTTTAAATCCGCCGGATTTGTTAATCATTATATATCCCAGTTTACGATAAAAATAAAACATATTTTATATTTATCAATTCTCCGATTTGTATTCAACCCGGTAACCGTCGACTTCCGGTTATTTAATACGAATTAATAACCTTGGAAATATAACAGTCAATTAAATTGCGTAAATGAAATTATAATCTATAGGTATTTTTAAACCAGTTAATTTACCTGCTCATTATCACCATCTATTTATAATTGGTACACCATCAATTAAAGTTAGTTAATTTTTACCAAAAAATATAAGGTAGGTTAAAAAGGACGTACCTAATTCGAGTCGTGATCGTTAATAAGAAATGCTGTAAATCCAAAAAATCTCTATTACAAATTCCAGAAACGTTTCGTATAGGTTTCGACAGTAATAAGCTATATTACATTTAATCAGAAAGACATAAATAATTGGTTCATGAAAACCAATGAATAATATAAGCTGTTATCGGTCATCGGAAAATTCATTTTAAATTCAATGTAAATATTGAGTTAATAAGAATTTAAAATAAAAAAGGTTCAAAAACCCTTATCATAAGGTACGACGAAACTTCATATTATTATATTACGTATATATTTTCTATAGGCATTAACTATCTACTACTCTCCATTTCTAATGATAATTGTATTCAAGGGCACGAAAGAAACCGTTTTTACCCTAATAGCTTATTATAGGTAAATCCTAAATTTACTATAGGATTTTCGTTATTAATAGTTACCGATTCGATAGCTATTGACGACTAAGATAACGCAACGTACCCTGTGGGTTGATTTTATAATTTTTAATTTATACCGAGTATTTTACCTTGATCGAGAAGCGTTCAACGCTTTCGGTAACCATTAGTAGTCGAATCTTATATAACGGGTCATGTACTATATCTTGGTTTTATAATTTTAGTCAAGCGCCTGACACAAAATTAAAATAACCTATTAACGTCAACGAAGTTAACGCTATTAATGCAAATTTAACCCGAAGTGGTATTATTACCGTCGACGTTTCAGTATCTTTTGGTGTTACCAAAGCTAGCAGAATGGGTACGGGCTAGACCTGAGGCGATATCGTAACCACCGACACCTCGGTATTTTTCAGCATACCCTTAAAACGTATATTATTACAATTCAATAACCAGGTTTTCCTTTTATTCAATATTTCCGAACACCCCATCGTAATATACGTTTTTATAATATATAAATCTGTCGTTTTTATATCCGATATTATTGTAAAAATGGGTTGCAAACCTTACCCGCGATGTTTGTTAGCCTCAGGCTTATCTTATGATTTACTGTTTGATATATTAGGTCGAATGCATTGAATCGCAGGCCGATAACGAAAATAATATTTTAAAACGCGAAAAAACCTCGACTTATTAAGTTTAACATTCCGAGATTCAAGTAGTAAAAAAATACTTTAATTATTTTTAATCCGTTAACATAATGAATGGAATTCGGATGCTACCTAATTTCGATACTTACGAGCTTTAATAAAATACCATGACGAAGAGCTCACTATATTAAACAGTCTCGTTATGTTTCGTGTTCGACAAATCTGTGAAATGATACATTCCCGGGTTTAAAATACTATTTTTATCCCTTTTCAGAAGGTACTGCTTTCGAGTTATTTTGAAGTAATCAGTTTATATTACCGATAACCGGTTTATGTTCTAATATATTAAAATCGAAGCCGCAACGAATATATATTTTCCTCAATTCATTGATGATTATCGGGTTTCGTATCTCATAAGTAGAATTAGATAATGAACTCATGTGAAAAAAAAAACTAATAAAATTTAGATAAAATTTAATAAATTTTAAAAAACTTCGAACTTCCTCAATAGTACGTGGGGATTTCCATTGTCCAATAACCCGGATTTTCCCGAGGTTGGTTCGGATACCTACGCCGACTGTTATCATGAAATCAAGGTATTATACCTTTTGAACTACGAAATTACATTTTTATGAGTTTAAATTTAACCCGGTATCTCGAAAACTTCCTAAACCTACGCGAACTTTGGTTATATGGTTTTACTTAATACTGGAAGAATAAAACGAAAAGTTTAAATATACCGTCATTTATTTTTGAAAAAAAAAAATCCCCTATTACATGATTAATATATCATTAAACTTTTATTATTGTTTTTATTAATTCACAAAAGTTGACTAATTATTTGAATAAGCTGAAACGAATGAGAAAAACTATTGGTTTCTTTTATCTACGTATAACATATATACGGTAAAAGGTCGTTCGAATATGGACCTTTATAAATTACGTCGACTTAAATAAGACGCGTAGGGTTTCCTTAATTAAATTTCACGAAACCCAATTCTATTTAGTAATTTTTAAGGCTCAGTAGTCGACGTAAAACATTCATCCTACTTTCATACTAGAAATTAGTAATACTGGTGTTGCGGTCTATAAAAAGCTTATATGAATCTAACCTATATTCAATAGTTCGGTAACTTAACGCCGAAATCGGAAAGGTTAATTTGGTAACATCCAATACAATGACTTTAATCATTCATCCCACAAATATTTATTTTCGATCGATTTAATATTTATATAATAGTCGAGTTTTTCCGAGTATAAAGGCAAAGTTATTACATTTTTTTTATCAAATAGGTCGTTAAAATTCGCTAATTCGGGTAAAAAACGCAACTATTTATTTATTTACGACTGTCCATTCCATCGATTATAAAATCCGCGTTATTTAGTAAAGACTTATATCGAGAATTAATTACGATTTATGTCTTATACGCTAAGCCATCTGTTAAAGTCGTTAATCAACTAATAAAACCCGATTCTATAATATTCCGAATATCTCCTACCTTAACTCGTATTATTATTATATCGATTACTTATCCTTATTCAATATAAATTATTAAACAACTTAGTTTAACATAAAAAGATTACCTATTAATATTGTATCTATAAAATAAAAGGAAATTTATGCCGCGTTATTCAAGAGATAATATATATCAATATAGATTTTGATTTTTTTTATATATTTACACGAAATTAGGCTATATAATTCATACGCGTACTTCGCTATAAAGTGATTATTATATCTAAATTTTGCAAATACAATGACTGATTTTTTTAAACCGTTCTATTACAGTTTCGTTTATAATATCATAGTAATTATAGCTATATTTTACTAAGGTATATAAAGAGTAAATGTTATTAAAAAGTATAAGAATTAAAAGTAAATTTTTGTTTATAGGTGTTTTGATTAAATTGAACTTTTTTGATACTATTTTGTAACTGCGTTATTAAGGTTATATAACATTTTAACGAAATTATATTTAAAATTGAAACTTCCCCAATCGCCGATAATAGGAAACCTTTAATTACTTTTTCGATTCAAATTGTATATACTTTCGTTGAGGGAAAAGCCGGGCGTAATTTAAAACCCTATTGGTAGTAATTCGACGAGTTATAACGTAAGTAACGTCTCGTAACCTGTTTATTCCGGCGTTTCTTCGCCGTTATTTACATCGTTCGACGTCTTTAGTTTTAGGGTTATACCGATGAGGTTTATTAGGATAACTAACCGCGATTACCGTAACTTTTTAACAAGGATACCTAAACGGCGTAAACCCCCGTTATAATTATATTTTCATCTGGTAGTGGTATTTGTACGGGGCTCGACAATTATTGAATAAAACGTCGTTTTAAGTTTGAATACTTTAAATCGTTCGTAAACTCGCAGCATTTCTCTAAAGTCGCAATAAAACCGAAACGGCTAACGTTTGCTGTAATGAATTTATTTAAAATACATCATGATATATTATAGCATAGGCAATTATAATTAATAGTTGAAGTTTAATCTATATCGCTTTCTTAAAAAAAAATTTAAACCTCATAACAAACGATACCCACAAGTATTTATCGTTTATAAGTAATTTTTTAAACTTGATTATAGCATTATTTATACGGTAAGGGTTACGAAAAATAACTTTGATATAGTCGATAAATTTACCTTTATTGTCGGAAAAGAAGTTAAATGCAGTAAATTCAAGTCAACCAAACTATTAGTTTTGTTGATTGTACTAACTTCAAATTGCCTATAGTTTATAGGACTGCACTGCAAGTGCAGTACAGTAGATGCTCACTTCAAAGTGGAGCACATACCAAAGCATTTGACCAAACAAATTAGCGTGTAGACCGGCTAGCGGTTTGCCAAACTTAGAACTTAAAAATTGCCAACAAACAATTTTGATGCCGCGCTAGTTACTTCGACCACAGTGATTCGAATCGACTACGTTTCAACAAAAAGCCTATATCCATAGGTAGGCCTACCAACATGTATCGTATATATCCTCGTATCCGCTGTTTTTGTAATATACCGTAACAACCTACTTTATAGCTGGCGTATAATAACCTTATACGTTAAAAAACGTATACAATTTGTTTTCAATTTACATTGTGTTCGCTTTTAATATAAATTCAATCGTTTATTGCGTCGGCACCTACATAAAATTCATTTCGTTGGATTACGGTTGATTGTGTCGTTTTTAGCTATTTTTAGGCGTTAAAACACTAGTCCAAATAACCGTTAAGTCAACTTTGAATTGTTAAATTGTAGCAACAACTTAGAAGAAGTCAGACGTAAGGTAGAATACGAAAGTCGATTAAATGGGTTACTACATTTACTTTAAATTAAACGCGATATAACTTATAGTATCCTATAAATGGTATATATTATCCTAAGTTGTTGATAAATAGGTAAAAAGTGTATTTATACAGGTAGAAAACTTGATATTTGCAGAGAGCCGCTTTTCCGCCATAGGGTAAAAGTTTAACGTTAAATTAATAATATTTTCTATCGATTTGTCTATTATAAAAACATTCTTTCAAAAGGATAAATAAAACTTTAATTATATATTATAATTCGGCCTACAAAGTTATACTAGGTAGGTATTAAATAGAGTTAAAAATTAAGGTATAGCGGAAAATTAAAAGAGGCTATAGAGGTCCTTCGTGCAGGACTTATGGCCATGATCCGTACACGGTCCTTCATATGCTCTTATACATAATGCCTGCGGACCTCGCCTGGATCGTGCCCGGGATAGGTACTGCACATATCATTACACGCAAAGTTATGTAACCTAATAAACCCAATGGTCAATGGCCTGTGGCCATAATATCGATGATTACTACCTTTGATATTTAACGAATTATTCGTCTTTATGAAAGATTTACGATAGTTTAAAACGTTTGTTTTAACATAATATTAATTTCGGTCAGCATCACATCTATTGTATTATCACCAAATGGTTTTACATACGAGATTACGAAAAAGAAGAGGAAAGTAAGATAAAATATTTTAATACGATGCTTGATAAGAGTTAGAGGCTAGTGCCTGAGCTGGTGGTTACTAAGGATCTAGCTCTGACGGTTGCTATACTCCTATGATGCTCAGAAGTTATCTTATTACGTGACCGGACTACCATTTTTTTGTAGCCTGTAACAGCTCCATAGCAAAGGTTTTTTTTTTCTCTATCGAAGATAATAGACAGTATTCGACCATCATAAGCGACAGTTTAAGCTGAGTAAATTGATATATTATCCTCGATACTTTTTCCGACGGTGTTTTTGCTACTTATAAATAGCCGTAGCTCAAGGTTGTATTTTCTAATTTTTTCAACTTAGAACCTTAGTCCTTGAAGTAATTCTTCGAAATATATGTTAAGAACTATCTTCATAACGCTTTAGCAACATATTGTTTTTGATCAACTACTAAATATAAATAATTGATCGAGACTTTATGTGTGGAGCAAATGAAATGAGATTAGGCCGCTTGCGAGTACGCTTTACATAAAAAATAACGGAATAGCAATATAGTAACTTTGATAAAATAACCAAACACCGATATACTAGTTATATTGACTAATACCATTCAGTAATTCAAATTTGTTATCGGTTCGCCTACGTTTTAAAATCTAATCCCCCTTTAAAGGGGTTCTGTTTTTACGTTACTTACGAACAACGAAAATATCGCATCAACCCTTAATCAGGTTCGCGCCGATGATTACGATGATTCGAACTCCTTCGACTCTGATTACAATATTACCAGCTTACTAGATAATGCCAGTAATGAACAAATTAAAATTAAATATTTCGATGAATCGATTAAGTTTCACGGCGTTCAATCATACTTTTTATTAAAGAATTTACGATATTATGTAAATTTTGTCAGGATCGTAAGTTTATGAGTATAATAAAAGATTAATTTTATGTTTTTAACAATTAGAGGGCCTTGCATAAACCATTATTGAATGTTATCACGTTAGCGGTAACGACGGCGGTAATAAAGATCCCGATAATTTTATGGCGATGTTTTGCGAGTATTATTACAATCCAAACGTGGTTAAAACCGTTATTACTCCATTTATAAGCTTGAAATAAGGAATTAGCGAACGGATTTATGTTTTTTTAACTATTTGAAAAGCTTTGTTTACGGAAGCCGGCAATGTAGATTGGGAATTTCTAGTTAAGCTCGTGATTTTGTAAGAAGTTATGAATGATATACTCGTTAACGTTTCGTTTTTCCTTGAAATTACTGCGGATTATGGAGGATGGGTTGACCATATCTAACATATCAATAATCAATTTCATAATATCTGTACTCGGTACGATAGTATTAGGTACGTGGATGATATTGGTACTGGTGATATAGTTTGTAGCGGGAAGGGTAACGGCAACGTATCTGTTTGTGATAGTCGGTGAGATAGTATCATGATTATCGTTATAGTTTTTCGAATAAGTATTAAATGGCACGTTATTTAAGTTAATTGTTCGGAATCTTCCGGCTGCAAGGATTTTAGTTCATATTTGCTATACGGTGTAAATAGTTAACATATTCATACCTGTTTACTAGATTTCGCGTAGCAATCGAACAGCTTCAATATTAAGGTTAATATCGGTATTTAACTTACCTTTATCGACGACCTTATCGACTTAAAAAAGAGAAAAGCGTAATTTTTATATTAAGGCAAGTATATGAGTTAAAGGGATTTTAAATTAACCTCAAAATTAACGTTAAAGTTTTAATTAGCTTTTTTCTTTGATAAATTTACTTCGTAATTCAATTTAATCGTTTCAAGTTTTAGTAAGCATTGGTTATAAATATTATAGAATGATAAGTATATGATTTACCTATTGAATGTAGTTATTAAATATTTTTATTTTACCCCAATGATTTCGAAAAACTACTTATTACATACCCAACCCCAGTCTACGGTTTATGGCTTTTATAAATTATTTAAATATCAATTTTGATAGGTATCGATATCGAATTTCAACTTATATTTTTTGGTATTTATTATATAGGAAAAAGTAATTGACTATGTTTTAAAATATGTATTATTTCTGGAATAAACGAGTAATTACCGTATATGGGGACGAGGTTTTACAACTATGTAAAAAAAACCAAATAGTATCGTTACCGCTATTTTTTATATTATAATACATAAAGTTTAAGAGGATTCAGTTTCTATTGCGTAATGCATCACCGTTTCCCTTAAAAATATGAATAGAGTGCTAACCCTAAAACCACACATCTCCGTTAATAATAAACTCCTCGATACCTTTAAGAATTTTGCGCTTCTAATCGAAAAAAACTTAAAAAAAAAAATTCTTTTCCAACTCATTGAATCTGATCATGAAATCGTTTTTCAAAAAAAAAAAAAAAACCTTAGAAACCCTTTAGAGATTTTTATATGGTACATTACGAAAAGAGGCCTTTAGTATTACAAAAGACGTTAATTTGATGATCATACTAAATACCCGTGAGTAAATAGAAGGTGTCAGGGGGTTTATGTTAGCAGTAAGCTAGATGAGGTAAAAAAGGTGCAATATCAAAAAGATGTTTGTTCGTGCTGTGGAATGATCACTAGCCGTTGGGATATCCAAGTGTGTAGACTGAATACTTAAATTAACAACTGAAGAGCTAAGAAGGAAATACTATCTATGTAGTGATGGCCGTGTCCTTATATCCTATGGCTTTCATACCATCTTCAGTACTGGACCGCTGAAGTCGCTGGTCGCTTCCTGCGGTCCTATGTAGTATCGACTGGACCGCTCTTCGGTCCTTGCGGTCCCAACCCTAACCCTGGATCCTTACATAAGAGATATCCCCGCTTGATGTGTTGGACATCAAGCTTCTGATGGTGCAGCTGGCTGCTGACCTGTTCCATAGTCTGCATTTAGTCCTTTGGTTATAACAGTTAACCAAATATCTAGATGAAAGCTATATTTATCCGAACAGCTTTTCAATGGACACCTTTATACTTTTGGTCAAAAAAATCTAATGGTGGCTTACGCTTTTATATCGATTATCGCAAATTCAACACTATTATAAATTCGACGGTTATCACTTTCCTCCCATGAAATAAACGTTTTTGATTTTTTTACGAGTTCAAGAGTTTATTAAACTCGACTTAAAAACTGATTTTCATAAGTTATGTATTTAAAAAGGCGAAGAACAAAAAAAGTCATCTCGTCTACGTTTTAGACGTTTTGAAGAAATAGTTATTCTTTTCGAATTCTTCAATATACCGTATACTTCTGAATAATATATTCATAATTTGTGACGCCTTTTATTCGATATGTTTTGTTATTTTTCACCATAACATTAATTTAATATATTTCAATCATATTTTCAACGATTATAACGCTAAGTATAGTTAGGTATTACATTTACTAATCGTCGTTGGTTTCAAACTCAATATATTCAACTAGAAGTTCAGCGTTTAGAAAATCCATTTTTGGAATTTGTCAACAAAGCGAGAATCGAAGTACGTATAACCTGGAAAAGTTATATATTTTCCAAGTATAGACTATCTCTAAGTTTATATTATAATGATGCGTTTTTTCAATCTATTAACATTTACCGTCTTTTAATTCGGGATTGTTTTGTGATGACCGGTCTTTTGATTCGTTCAGTTGAAAATTGCGTCGTTTTCCGTATAACTTTGAAACAAACATTTGTTTTCGAATAAGTTAAGTTTTCTTCCCTTTTTAAACTAGTTTTCACTTAATACGGCCTTAATCAAGAAACCATTTCAAAAGTCGATAATTCTGGTTATGCCTTAGAATTATATTCATGCTGACAAGATAATTACAATAATTTACTTTTGAAGAGGTATTATTCTCGTCATTTGTTTTTAACAAAATATAATGAAAAAATTTAATATAAAATATTATTAAGGTTTATAGGTTTTTTGAAAGTATAGAACGCGAATTCTGGGGTCAGACCCTCCCGTTTATCATCTTTATAGATTATAATAATAGATAATATTTGATATTTATACGATAAGTTTCCGAATTAAAAATTTATTAGTTTAAACGAATATTTTCATTCCATATAAGGCTGGTTCATTATAAAATAGCTAATGATATATGTCCCGATATATCATTTCTACGGGTTAAGGATATTTTAAAGCGTCTTTAATACTTGTCTTTTAGGTCACGAATTATAGTTTCTATCATTCAAATACGGTTTTTCTTATCATTCCCGCATATATATCTTTTATGATTTATCATTGTTAGCGAATTTATTTAGAAGGGTTATCAACGTTTTACTAATATCGACTTTAGAATAGTTGGGATGTTGTTATTACCCAAGATATTACCTATCTCCGTTCAGTTAACGAGATATATATAGGCGACCAGAGTTTCCTCGCCAATATTTGTGTTAACTATAACCAAACACTTATGATTTTTATTTCGAAATATTTAATAAATAACGATAGTATTTTATGATTTCATAACCATATTTGTTTTTTTGCTTACAAGTCATTCATTACCACGATAATTTAAGTTATATACGATTCACTTTTTACTGGCTACTTAAACTTAACTCTATTGTTGTTATTTTAATGATAATAACATTTTGGCTTAAGTTATATAATGTGGTTCGATGTTTTTGCTTGAATTTCAATATTTGTAGGCGAACAACGTATTAGCGATATTGTTGAAAAGGATTCTTCAAATACTAATTGATTTTCGAGAGGTTTTAAATCCAAAATATTATTAATTTTATAACATATTCTCCTTTAAAAACGAGTTAGTAGCTCATATAATTTGCAAATATTATGGATAGTTTCAATAAAGTTGTCATTTTAAATCTAAACACTATTATAAACGCCAAAATTTACGTAAAACGGTCTTTCAATTGTTATTAGCGATTTCATAGGTTTTTTACGTTATTATTAACGATCGACGTTTGAATTGAACTATTGTTTTTTAAATATTCTTTTGCAATTTAATGGAGGTAGAGTAACGTTTTAATATCGTATTTTAACTTGATACTGATAGAGTTACCGAACGCGTGAATTAAGAGGTTTTAATGTATTTTTTGGTAGGTTTTGGACGTTGCAACGTTGTCGGTTTGATTGGTCTTCGGAGTAACAGTAGTATTGTGTGGTCAGATGGTTAATGTATTTTTCTAGGTTTGGCAGACCGCTGGCCAGTCTGCATTGTAATTTGTATGGTCAATTTCTTGGCTCATGCCGTAGAGTAAAGTGTAGCGTACTGCACTCGACTTACACCTAATGTGGTAAGTCTCTACAAAGCAATACACTTGCAGTACGGTCAACTTTACTGTATATAAAGCTGACCTACTATACTGTATGTAATACTATTTCAACACTAACAGCTTTTAATTTTGTGCGCGTACGCCAGTATAACTGACCAATCCTTTCTGGTCACCATTCAATTACCTCCTCATTAACTGGTTAGGTCCCTGTTGATTCCAGTTAACTTTCATTCTAAATTACACTTAATTACATGTCAATTAACCTTATTTAACTTTTATTGTTTCGTCGCTCTGAGGTTCGAGTTTATTAACTCCTACACAAGAATTTTCGCCACAAACCATTGAAAGCCTCCCCTTTAACTGTGCCACTTAGATAAATTACCATCATTAATTTCTCAATAGTCTTTTATTTTTCTAGAATACCCCTGTCTGCCGTTACGTCATCTAGGCCTTCCGGGCGGCCTATTTACGTAGCGCTCGATTCGTATAGTTAGCTTGTTATGATTCAAAAACCTTTTCAGGGATTCATTCGGCACAGACTTTGTTATAGCATCCGCTAGATTATCTTTGCTATCGATATATCGAAATTCCTCAATTTTCATCCTTTTTTAGTCTTCGCGGAGTACTATTACGTCTATTATTAGGCGTTTTTCACTGGTGGTTCCAAGGTTAGAAAGGTATTTGAAAAGGCTTTTTAAGTTGGTATAAATTACTACTGGGATAGGAGGAATCTTTAGCTACCTGATAATAAAGTTAAGGGTTTCCCACGTTTTATACCTACTTTAAAGCCTGCTATCATGCTGTAAACCTTTAAAACCAATACGTTTTATGTAATGCTCCTATATTTGACGGAGGTTTAGTAAATTAAGTTTCTAATAGTATTAAACTGGTCTTCTTATCTGTTTTCATTAACGAGTGTTATTGGGAAGTCGATCTGTAAAGACAAGTCGGTATTATTTACGAAGGACCCGTCCGTAAAGATTATCAACTTGGCTTTCGAAAGGTCAATTGAAACCATATTAATCCTGCGGTCCAAGTTTCGCATCTGCCACTCGAACTTCTTGTTTAGCCGCTCAAAATCCTTATCCATTAACGTTTATGCTTGTGCCGCGATTAATAGGTCGTAAGAGGCTTCCTATTAACATAAGATAGTAATACAGCTACCTCGATTACACTGTTCCAAGTACCATTAAACCTTGGCCTTGTTAGTTTTATCAATTGTAACCAAAATTGCGCCCTAGACCTTTTGTCGAAACTGAAAGCCGGTATTAACACCAAATAAACGGATTGACGATTTATTGAAATCAAGTTTGAGTGTTTTACGTTAGAGTTGTTACCGGTTTGGAATTCCAAAATTTAAAGTCCTCGATCGTTTACTATTTCAATTTCATAAAGCCAACCGTTTAGACAAAATGGTTATCGTTAGTTTGCGTGCATATTACGCCGAAGTTCTTTTCTTATGTTACCAGAAAATACGAGTCATATATTAAAGATCTTATCGCTAGCTAAGATTTGAAGTGCAACTGGTAAGTCAGAAACTAGTAAACCTCTACTTTAGCCAATCCGTACAATAGTTTGATATAACGTATTACCTTACCTAGAAAGTAAATAACATGGAGTTCCTAAAATAGTTATAACAGTACGATCCGTTGTAAATCCTTTATTAATTACGTTTATGCCCACCTTATATTACAGCTATTAAGTATAAACTCACTTTTAATCTTAGCTAGTAAACTTATTGCTAAAACAACTACAAAACGCTGGTTAATCTTTTAAATAGTTAGCGATTACGTAAGGATCATATATTTGCCTTTATCACCTTATCCTTAAGCGATTAAACGTGATTTTTTGTACGGCTGCTCCGTGGTATTACATTTAACCTCGTAGATAATCTTCGGCTTAAAAATCGATACGTTTAGGTTTTAGGGGTTAAAGTCGGTTTTTGGCACGAATTATACAATCTTTCGAGTTAGTTAGCTGTTAATTTCAACCTTATTTATTTCTTCAAAGGGTTTGTCGAAAATTTTGATAATCCCTTACGTTTGTAGCTTTAGTACTTGATCTTTGTTATCCTTTTCTTTCCTACTTACCCAAGTAGTATTATGGATACGACCTGTTTTTTATTCCTCCTCTTTAGAGTTTTTTTTCTTCAGGGGTCGTCCGCACCAGCAGCGTTTTATAGACTTATCGATAATAAGTAAAGGTGGTTCGTATTGGGTTGGTTATATGGATTAAGGGGCTTAAGGGTCTTTATCTTTAGTAGCCTTAATAAAAGGCTTGACTTCAGTGATTCGGAAGGGTATAGGGCCGTTAGCAGTTTTAACAACTATTTTAAAGTTTGCGATACTTAATATATTATACGAGCCTATCTATTTGCCCGATTCCCGTTATACGAGGACTTCACTTTACAACAGCAAAGTAAGTACGTCGATTATTAATGGGCTGTTTCTGGTGTTAAGGCGTTAATAATCTGTCGACGTGCCGATCCTTTTCGTAGTTCCCTTAAAGCTCTATTATAGACCGTAACACGTTTCTAAATACTTACCGAAGGCGGTGATTCACTTGTTAAGCTTGTGTAAGCTCCAAAGACTAGGAACATTAGCAATAAACCGTCAGGGCCTATAGTATCGTTTAGGCCTTTTATTGCTATTTGTAAGCGAGCCTCCAGATCCGCAAAGCTTTTAATTTCTAATGTAAGGATATTATACGCTTGGCGAAGTAAGTAGTATATCCTTTTAATCTTTCTAATACTTAAGTAGGCTTTTACAGGTACTTGTTTGCACTAGATACCTATTATTTTGGCATCTTTTAAAACCTCCGCCGCGGCAAAGTTGATACCGGTATCGTGAACGACGACGTTAGGTGGGCCCAGATATGTGTTTATCTATAGCATCCTTAACGTTTCCCACATATCCTTTATCGAAAAGGACTTTAGAAACTTAACCCCATAAAAAGAAGTTACAAAATCAACAACGTAAAGAATAGGCTTATTATTTAAGTAAAATATATCGATGAAGATCTCGCAATTAAAATCCTCATCTTCTTTTAGCATAAACTTAAATCTCCAGGGGGCTTGGTCATATATTTTACAGTAGTTTAAAGCCTTTTAATAGCTTCCAAAACAAAGTATTTCATATCGTTATGCCTTACAGACTTTAGAACTTTGTAGAACCTATTAACGGTTGAATAGTTAAAACGCTAGTGTAGTTAACGTATCTCCAGCTCCGTCAGGTTTAACACTACTACTTCCGAGCCTTAAAGATAAAACCATAGGTAGCCCTACTTAAAGGTAAGTGAAAATCTTTAGCCGTACGTAATTAATTCGTCTGCGTTAATGTCGACGTTAACGTCGAGGGTTTTTATATCCTTTAAATAAAGTAGAAAAGGGGTAGAAAACTTAAAATATGGAACTTAATCGCTCTTATAACAGTTTCAACTATCGTTATCCCTAATAACGATAGTTGTTCGCCTGATCTGAAGCCTATTTTAGCTTTACTAATATCGTAACTATTAATATCAATAACTGTAATGCTTTCGCTCCGCAATTCCATTTACTACGAATAGCCTTCTATTAAGTACTTTACTACCCCTATATCTGGCATAATACCTTCAAACGTGTGGTTCGCGTAACATTCATGGAGTTTAAAGATGTATAAGGGGTCAAAGGTTTAGTTAAGGCAAAGGTAGGGGTTTTCACCACCCAAACGGTATAGGAAGGCGTAATCGGCTAGTTATTAAGCCGTACCAAAAATAGTATCTTCGTGTTACTTAATCTGTTTAGGGGCGATAGCAACGTTGATAAATTTGTCTCCTTTAAATACTGTAATTTAATCTAAGTAATACTATTTAGAAGTAATAGGTTACTGGGCATAATATACTATCTTTTGATTATTACGCTCGGTAGGGGGATATAGAGTAAACTGGTATTTAAATTTACCACAAATCCAACATCTTTTACCATTATTACGACGATTATATTGGCGGTTAACAGTCCCGCCTAAAACTTAGCCTTATTAATGCCAATGTAGTTATTGCATTCAGTCTATAACTTGTAGGCCAGACCTTAGACGTTATAGGCGCCCGTACTTGCGGTCAACATAATTAACTACCCCAAGGTATTATTTATCTACGTTAATCAAGTTGATGGCTTGAGAGTATATACCAAGCGAGTTTGGTGTACGCGCTATTACAGTGGCAAACGAGGAACGCAACTGGTTAAAAAAGCCTTCGCAGGTGGTATTCGTGCGTTATAGGACGTATTTGAACTTGATAACACTCATAACTACTGCCTGTACCTGTTCGCGAAGTGTGGCTTCGCTAACGTGAGCTTTCCCCATTACTTTTTGGCATAACATAAGCTTGTCAAACATTTAATTAAGCTCATCTATTGGTATTTACTCCTCTTGCTTCTTCGCCATTATTATAATCTACCGCGTTATAGCTCAATCTGTATAATATTACGCGAGGTAAACGTCGTATTCGAAGTAGCCCTTTATGCTATCGTAGATCTCGCGAAACATAGTAGCTTCAGTCAGAAAGGTTAGGTAGTAGTCCCTAACGTGCCCTGTAAGGATTCCGGGAAACAGTAAGTGAAAACCAAAAGGTAAAACCTATATTCATTTGCAAATATTCAGAAAAAACATTATCTTAGAGTGCAGGAGGTTATAAAGCTTCCCGTTATATTTCTCTACATTATTCCAAATTTTAACGCAATCTGTAAACAACTTGTAATTAATATTAACCATTTTAATAGGTCTTAAAGAAAGGTCACGATATTTATTCTAACTTTAAGTGGTATTTCCTAGCAGTTTAAGCCTTAAAGCTTCTAAGATACGGTATTAAGGGTAATTATCAGTTGCTTGTATCGAGGGGTAAATTGCTATAGTAAAACCTGTGATAAGCTCTCGTGTATAAGAGAACGTAAATAGGAAAGGGTTTCAAGAGGCTTAACGACCAAATTGCTAAGGAGCGATGGGTACTTAAAGGTTCTAGAAGGCCCAACAATTTTGCTTAATTAACTAGTATAAATTACTAACATCAATATTGTCATGGACTCAGGTCGTTGTCCATTGAGCCTATAGGTTACGTGACTGTGTACGTTACGGGATAGGCCTGGGCTCGGCTCGAGCGCAGACCGGGTATAGGACGGATACGGCCCGTGCACGGATAGGGTACGGTCTGTATACGGCACGTGTAAGGGCACGTAACGGGCTAGGTATTAGCTCTGTCTAAGAGCCTTATACGTTAGGCTATGGTAGCCTTTTTTAGTCTTTGTCCGCACCTTAATAGTAAATCCTATTTGGCACCTATTTAACTTACCATTATGGGTCAGATCATAATATATTATTAAGTTTTTTTTTTATCTTTTCAAAAAAAAATTATTTATAATAAATAAATCGATAGCAAACATTAATAATTCGGCGTTATACTTTAGAGTTATCGAGGAGGATAGGCCATCGGCGAATATTCAGTCCTCCATATTTAAAAATATACTTTCTGCCTTTTTGAGGCCAACTTAGGTCTATATTTCTCATTTGTAAGATACTGTAGGTTATATCATGTCAGTGGTTTAATAATTGTAGTAACCGAGTTAATCGACTTTAACTATCGACCGTACGTCCAACTTTATTTAGGTTGTCGCGAAAATTTAATAACTCGAAATCGAATTGACCGCGACTCGTATTGGGTTTTTACCGGTTTAAGGCGAACAAAAACGATATAATTAACCATAATTTGACGGATTTGCTTCCACATGGGCGGCGACGTGTTAGACGATTGAATTTATATTAGAAACGGATAAAATATGGATTAAAAAAGGTTAATACGCGTTTTTTTACATATGAAGATATTATACGGCGGAGGTAAAGTAGGCGGTTACGGCTTATCATGAAGTCAGAGAACAAGAAGTCAGGTATAATATAGGAAAGTTTTTCGATTATATCGAGGCGGTTTTCGGCGACCTTCACTGCGCGGATAAAATATTAGTCGAATTAGAGGGTTTAATTATAGGTAATAAGAATTTATAGGTATTATTTACTATTAGGTTCGAAATACTTTTAGTTTAAATAAACGGTCTAAATTGGCTTTCAGCCGTAAAGTGTAATTATTTATGTTTCCGCGTATCGTTACGTATTTTCGATAAGTTTATTATAACAGGTATTAATCGGGTGAATTATATCGTAGCTTTAAAAAAATACCACGAATTCGCCGACAAGTTGGAGTTTTTAAATTCAAAACGGCGTTTTAGTTGTTAGTTATCAGAACCCGTTTAAGGCTAACGGCCGGATGGTAATATGGTTATAACAAGAGTTTACGCCTTTTAAACGCCTTCTTTAAATAATCGTGGTAATCGCGACTAACTTTTTCAATACCGCGGTTAATTATTTTAACAAACCCGTTCGATATATATTTAAAATTAGGGTTGTAAGGTAATGTAAGCGATAATAAAGGAACGTTAGGTTAGGTTTATTTCGGGGCTTTATATATATTATAGTTTACTACCTCATTTTCAATGTTGTTACGACATCCCCTTAATATTACCTTTTATATAGGTATATATAACCTAGATTAAAGAGGTAAAGAAAGGTTTTCTATTAACGGAGACGGGAAAAGTTTAATTTTTAGATATAGTTTCGTTTAGGAGTTATATAACCTTAACTTTGTAATTATAAAATCGAGTAAAAAGGAGTTTAAGTTAATTAAAGTACCTATAAACGAAACAAAATGTTTTATCTTTATATTTTGAATAATACTTATTTTTTAAATTATTAAGTTGATTGAGAATATAATTATTATCATATTTAAACGAGGTTTAGTTATAACGGTTAAGGTTGAAGTAAATTCAGCTATGATATCCGCGAAATTTTTAAAGAATATTAAAGTTATAGTAAAACAGGCGTATTACCTAAATAACTAAGTTTTATATGGATATTGTTAGATAGTTGAACCCGATATTGGTATATATTATTCCCTAAATAAAGCGGGATACAATTTTTGGAATACCTTAGATACGATATTCATAGTTGACCTTAAATGCGGGCGGTAGCTGTTGAGTAGTTTAAGGTTAGAAAGGTTTAATTATTGATATTATATCGATACGCTTTGAGATAGGATATATATAGAGCGTGGTAAATTCGGTTTTCCTCGGATTAACGTAACGTTCGTATCGAAAAGTATAATGTATAGAGGATCCGACCCAGATAACTTATACTATAAGCTTTAACAAAATAACGCGGATTTCATAAATAACGGCAACAACTGCAATGAAAAAATAAGAGAATTAGTTACTTTTTTTACCGAAATTAACTGCATTTCGCAATCTATTCGATAAGGATAAGGATACGTCTTTACTTCGATATAAAGAGAAATTCAACTATGATATTTACATTAAATTAAACTAAAATAAATCTTTACCAAACCGACTTTAGGGCTTATTATATTCGATATTACGAAGTAAACTTTTTAAACTTCGATAATAAGTTACGGAATTGATGAATAAGGGTTAGGTTTCGACGAGATTTTTATTAGCGGCAGCGTCGGTATTGCTAATTCGTAAACTGGGGGGTGGGATAACGGTTTTATATCGATTGTGGGATACTAAATGAAACTGCAAAATAAAACCTTTTTTTTTTACTTTAATTGAAGAAACCCTACTTACGTTATATAAATCGATATAATTTACGAAGTTGGATATTTGAATAGTATTTGACTATATTCGAATAATATTCAGGTAAAATAAATTAACGGCGTTTCGTATGCAATTCGAGTTAAATAAATAGCTAATTACCCTTTTTAAATCAGCGGAAACGCTAACGACGTTTTAACGATTTATTGATTATATAATAGCGAATATCTTGGATAATTCAGTTATTATGAATTTAAACGACCTCTTGGTCTTTTTTTAGGTATTAAGTAGGACTATATGGCGAAAGTTCGCGTGGTTTTATGACGTTTTCGTAATACGGGTTTAAATTTAAATTTTAAAAAGTGTAATTTCGTAATTACAAATAGTGAAATATCTAGGCTTTATTATAACGGTAAAAGTTGGTATCCGGACCGACCCCAAAAAAGTCCGGGTAATCCGCGAGTGGAAGTTACTACGTACAGTCCGGAATGTTCAAAGTTTTTTAGATTTCACCAACTTTTATCGCAATTTTATTAGTAATTTCTTAAAGTTAACGGATTATCTCATCCGTTTAATGAAATAAGGTATTCACTAGGCTTAAATGAAATCAAAGAAACAAGTATTTTAAACCTTACAAGATACATTTATCATGGTTTCGATTTTGTTATATTAGGAATTAAATCGGCTAATAATAATAAAAACTAATCATTCGAAACCGATGTTAGGAAAACGTTTATTGTAACGGAACGAAAATAGTATCTTAAAAATAGTAGTTTACTATTTCCTATAATTAACGGATACAAAACGTAACTATACTATTTACTATAAGATATTCCTTGTAATAATATCCTATTTAAAAGCGTGGTCTTTTAAATTACGTAGTATTCATATATCGTTTTCGATTTTAACGGATTATGAAGGATTGGAGTATTCTTTTTACTACGATTCATTTCGGAACGTTAGGCTAGATAGGTTGAGATCCTTTTTATTCATCAATATTATTTACAGTAGAGGCTCATAACCTAAGGTGATTGCCCGAAAACGTTAATTCGTAGGCTATAAAATAATCTCGAGATTAATAAAAGTCGTTTGCGAATCTTTTAGCCTATTTTAATTGTTATATTAACCGTTGTATTAATAAACTTATATATTAAAGAAATATGAATTGCGGCGGGTTTGGTAAAAGAATTTGGCGAAATAGAGGTTTAGTTGTTAAATTACGATAATATGGATTTAAAAGGGGGGTTAAGTGTTTTTGAGAGGCCGTTAAAAACGATACCGCTCCAGGCCCGGCCCGCGCTGGAGTTGTTATCGGGGATAACGTTAGGGGATTTCAATACGGCGCCGCCGACAGTACCGTCGCGAGTCTAACCGGTGTTAGGCCCGCCGGTATCGTTAACTCCGAGAAATTCCCTTATTTTCGAACCGGGTATACTAACGGAATTGTAAAATTAAGGAATAGCGAACGACCCGTTATATAAAGTTTACCCTTTAGCGGTTTTCAAAAACGTTAGAGGCTTTTCAACTAAGATAATATAATTGATATAGATTATAAATTACGGGATTAACCCGCGAAGGGTATTACGTTATCGTAATCGCTTATAGTTACCTGGTTCGGAATTATTAATAACGAAAATACTATAGTAAATTTACGATTCACCTATTATAGGTTATCCAGGTGAAAACATTTTATTTCGTTTTTTTTAACGAGATTACTATTAAAAGGGAATGGTCGTAAATATTCGAAATTTATATCGAATATACACGTAATATAATGGGACAAAACCTCGTCGTATTTTACAATAAATTTTATTTTAATATTTCCCTATTTTCAACCGATACTAAGCGTATATTTCGGTCGACTTTATCATCAACTTATTAGCTATTAATAACTATTATCAATATTTACTAGTTATAACTAATGGCTTTTCCAAGTTTGTCCAATTAGAGGCTATATAGTTCATAACTACGGATATGTACACAAAGCGCTTTCGAGATACATAGTGGAGATTTTATTGGTTTTTAATTTTCATTATTAATAACCGAGCTTTGGATTAAATAAACGTGTTTAGGACGATATTTCATTTCCTAGTAAAAATCGAATAACTTTTATTTATGATGTAATATCTATAAACAGATAACGGTATTAAATGAGTAAATCAAAAGGTTTAAAAGTGCTTACATATCGTGGTCCCTTTTTCGTAATACGATTAAACTTCGTATTGACCCGTTTATTAATTTACTTTAAATAACTGAAAGTCGACGGTTACCAAATTTAACGCGAACCGTTTAATAGATATATATGAAATATTACCTATTCCGAATGTAAATAGGAATACAAAGTTATTGATTAGTTTAAGGGGGCAAGTAATTACGTTTTTAACTTATTTATATAAAAGGAAGAAATTAGCTTAAGCGGTAATAACTTATATTTGATAGTAAATGAATACGGCGGCGAATCTTAAATAATATCTAGCGAAGCGACATAAGGTAGAGAATAAGGTTTAATTTAACTTTTGTAATATTAAAATTAACCGTCCGAGTAAATTCTTAACTAGCTTTATAATTAGTACCGAATAGTTGGTATTTTGAACCCCTTTTTTGCATAGGTTTTATTTAATACTCGCCCGGAACTAATTTTGGTAACAAATAATATAGGGGAACGTAAATACAAGAAATTTAAAGTATAAAATATCCTCGCGGTAAAAGCAGCAAAGGGTGGGGTACGCTTTATGTTAATTAAGTAAAAAGATTATAATATACCGAAATAGAAATTATTAGAAAATTATTAGTATATTATGGCTTTAGATAAATTCAAAGCGAAATAGGAAAATATTAGGGTTTACGATAGCCCGGTCTTTCGATGATGACTTAAACTTATACTAAGCGATAAACGCGAAACGAATCGTTTATACCACTTAAATAACATCTTATGAGTAAATAAAAAGGATAATTTATTAAGTAGAGCTGAGAAAATACTACCCTATCATTTAGAATAATATACGATCGTAAAAAGGTTTTTATCAAGTTTTAATGAAGATTTACCTAATTATTCTAATTATTCTTATTAGAGTTTAACAAATACCAACGTTATTAACGTTCAAGGCTTTATTACGATTAATTCCGAACGTTAAGCGATAATAAAAGAGGGGGACGGTAAAAGGTATGACGAAAAACGGTGGACGCCGAAAAGGGGGGTTAGTATGAGGCGGGCCGTATGCGAAGCGACGTTAAAAATAGCGTATAACGCGAAAAGAGTCGAGCGTTGGAAAAGGCTAATAACGGACAATATAAGAATGAATGGACGTTAGGGGAGACCGATAATAAAGGATAACGTTAAAAAGACCAGGCGTTAAATAAAACCGACGATAACGGTTAATAAAAAGTAAGGTAAAAGGCAAAGCGGTGAAAGTAACCTTTTAGACGGGTTACCAAAAATTGTAATACGTTAATTTGAGCACGGATAACGCGATCGGCCCGGATACGATTTTACGCCCGTTTGCGATCGTCCCGATTAACTCGTTCCTATAAAAAGTTAATAAATGGAGTATAAACGAAATTAGGGATCGTATAATTAAGCCCTAAACGTTATTCGTAACATTTTATAAACCGTAACCTATATTAACTATAAAAGATATAGCTAAAGTAGCGATATTATTTTGGCTTTTTAAGTTAAAATGACGAAAAGGTATTCGACGGTGGTTAAAGGGGGTCAGGGCGAAAACGTTACGCGTTAAAACTTAGTTAATCGAAAGCTTTTTATCTCGATAAACAGGTGACATAGTAAAAAGCAATGGAAGGGTTCAGGGTAAGTACAGATTCGAAAAGAGAGGGTGACGTAGGCGTATAATGAAAGTAGTAACGGCTTATACAGCCGGTATAATGGGAATTCCTTACGCTTGAACAACATTACGAAACCAGAGAAATTAATTAATTAATTTAAAGAAAACAAGAGTAAGAAATGGTCGATAACTCGGAATATCCCCCTAACTTTTACGCGCGGCGGATAGGATAGAATCCTTATCTTTTACTGCAATAACTAATTAACGTTGAAAAACACGTTAACCGAGTAAAGTCGTAAGTAAATTTGTTTTTTAAATATATCACGAAAAGGAGTTAATTAACGGTCGGTTTTTCGTAAGGTTTTTTCTGTAAACTTACTTTATTATAAACCTTTCGATATATATAACACCTTTATATACGATAAACTCGGACGTGAAACAAGGAGACGCCAAAGTTTAAAAACCGGTTAATATACAATATATAAACGTTTTTAACCTTTAACTGAAAAAGCTTATTTTTATCCTTACTATTTCCAAAGATGAAAAGGTTTTCTATAATGCGAAAGAGTTATAACAAGTAATGAATAATAGTGTATTAGTATATTATAAGGTAATATATCTTACAGTAAGGTTAGTTGTACCTTTCGAGGGCGCCGGTGATAGCGTGTCCGAAGCTAAAACTGTCAAATACATCGGTTATAATAATAAGTTAGGGAAAAAAATGAAAATATATAGTATTAAATAACTGGTTAATTTACATAAAAAAGTGAAAAAACTTATAATAAGATAATTAGTAAAAATGGAAAACGATAATATAAAAGTGAAAAAGATGAAGTTTTAAAGGATATGTAAGGGCATCCATATTTATATGCATTAACGGACTGGATTCAATAAAGGCTACGTATTATACGGAGCGTATTACTTGATACTGGAAATAAAAACGTAACTTTATAAAATACGTTAATAAACGCGTTATACGACGCCTACGGTAAAAAGGATACCTTATACGGCGCGTTAACGGGTACGTTATATAACACCGACGATAAAAATGATACCTTACACGGTACGTTAACGGGTACTTTATACGGCGCTAACGGTAAAAAAAAGGCTTTACACGGTACGTTAACGGATACGTTATATGGTGCCAGCGATATAGAGTAAACCGACCGAAACGTTATACGATATATTAGGCGTAGTATTACCTGTTTAAGCTTTACTCGTATATTAAACGGATACGACCCGTGTCCAGGGTTTATCTAAAAAAGCGTCGTAAACCCTATAGTATCCGGGAAGGAGGGGGTTTATTATAAACTTAGGCCGTTAGCCATTAAGCTTATAAGTTACGTAACTATATACGTAACAGAATGAGTCTTGGATCGTCCCGGACGTAAATAGGGTATAAGCTGGATACGGTCCGTGTACGGACAGGGTAAAGTCCATTTACAGTATGTGTAAAGGCATATAACGAGCTGGGCATTGTCCCTGCCCAAGGGCCCTATATGTTTTGTCACGGTAGCCTCTTTTAGTCTTTCTCCGCACCTCAATAGTAAATCCCATTTGGCACCTATTTGGCTTATCATTGTAGGTCTGACCATAACAAATACTTCTGGTCGCATTGACGGCCCTTGCTTTACTTGCTCTACCACCATTGAAAACGTACTCCGCACTGTTACGTAGTGGTAATAGGCTGCCGATCAGGTTAACATGTTTATCGCCCGCGCGTAAAGAGGCATAACTTAGCTAAGAGTAAAGGGGAGGTCCCCTAAATCGCGTGTAAGGGCATTAAGGTTCCTTAATACCCTTTCCTTTAAGCCGTAAATTTTAAGGGCATTCTTCAAGATATGACAGGTTAAATAAAGTCTTTACCAAACTAATAAAACTCTTTTCTGATACGTAAATCCCTCGGCGTTCAAGTTTTTTCTTTAGTTTAGACTTTATAGCTTTCTAGATCTTCGTCCACATATCAATAGTTCAGTCGTTAAAAAGTTTACGATACTTGCGAAAGGTATGACTACAGCAGCTACGTTTTTCGCCGTTATTTTGTTTAATAATATAGTATCCAATAAAGTTGGTAAAGTATCCTTCGGTTAAGTTTTCGTTAATATCTTCCCCTTGGAAATCACTATTATAGTGTTTAGTGAAGATAGGTCCGAGCGCCTTTATTTCTTTTTTACTAGTAGGGTTGGCTATAACTTTAAAGTGGGTAATAACGGTAGATATCTTAATGTTCCGGATTTTGTAAGACTCGATAGGCGTGTAAGACGAGGGACTCAGTGATCTTAGGCATAGAGAATTTGGTGATTCGGTGTGGAGTTGCGTGATGTAACTTTTTCGGCGTGACTTGGTGTTTTTTTTTTCAAAGTAGCGAATTCAACGATTAACTTGACGTAAGGAGTGAAAAAGAGTAAAGTAGAGGTAAAGGTTTGGTGTAGAGGTTAAGGTCGAAGGTTGTTATTAGTGGTAGAAGGCGAAGGTTATTTTTTATTTTGCGTAGTGACTTTGTCATTTTTCTGCAGTATTAATAGCCGTAGTAATACTAACTTATCCTTTTGCCAACTTTCCGAACTTTACAACTTCTAATAATTAATTTCAACGTCTTTAACAAAAATTAATGAATTTTTTTTAATGTTTTCAAATAATAATACCATCGCTTACTTTCAAGTTTCTGTTAGGGATTAGCGTAACCCAAAAGTTTTCTCTATTTTCCTTCCGTTAGGGACAAGCGTAGTACTAATAAAGGCCTTTCGCTAAAATATTTCTTTTACCCTAGCCGACGTTGTTAACTTAAAGCTGAACCAGAAAATAACCATTTCTTTTACTTAACTAATCTATGCTTAAGCCAATAAGTAAGCACTAATTAGTATTGGTAAGCCTTAGACGTTACAACTTTGTCGATTCGATCGGTTTTCGAAGTAACAGTAGTATTACGTGGTTAGATGGTGAATGTATTGTTTTAGGTTTGGCAGACCGCTAGCTGGTCTGCACTGTAATTTGTATGGTCAATTGCTTATTTCGTACCCTAGAGTGAAGTGCAGCGTACTGCACTCGACTTCCATCTAATATAGTAAGTCTCTACAAAGAAATACACTTGCAGTACGGTCAACTTTACTGTAAGTAAAGCTAACCTACTACACTTCATGTAATACTATTCCAACAGTATTTGTATTTTATTATTATTTAAACCTAATTTCATTAAAGCTGTTTATTACCTAGTTGATAATTCACGTCAAGTGATAAAATCATTTTCATTAGTAGTATTATACTTTTTTCAATATACCGTTATTACATAGACTTTATATAACCTGTTTAACGTTTATTTATTTTGGTTACGAAACTATACATAACAGCGGAAACTTCTTTCCAAGGGTTTTACGAAGTTATACAAGTTGTATGGGCTGCAATGAAGGTTGCGTAATAACATATAAAGGAAGTCGTTAATAGATAGCGCTTACTTTTGGAAAGGTTTCGGATTAGCAATAAAATTCAACTTTTCCTTAAGAATTACCAATCGGATGAATTTTCAAATAAATATGTTGATTTCATAATGAATATCGTACTATATATACCGTCGATTTTTACATTATCGAATATGGTATTTCGGATAGCAAATACCCCTGTTTTTACGTTGATTAACTTATCTGAGTCGTTTTTGATCTGCTTGCGAGTTAGTAAGTCCACGTCCATTAGTTACACGTTGTTGACGTTATAGGTAATAATAGTAATATTGAATCTGAATTTCATATTAAGAGTATTTTACGAGCAAGGAATAACCTTTAGGTAGGTCACTCCTATATTCGTAATATCTTCAATTAATAAGTTTTAGTTAAATGAATGGGTTATATATATTCAAATGGGAATTACTTTCGAATTCTTAAATTTTTCAGACTTTCGACGTTTTCAACTCCTATTATAGTTCGGTTAGAATAAGGATGAGTCACTTCATTTAATCTGCTAACATGATTAACTAGATTTATTCCTCTACTAATTACCGAATCGTTAAAATTTATTGCTTTATGGTTTTTAAGTAAAAGATTTATTAACCCACGTGGGTTACTGGTAGTAGTTAGTGGAAGTAATAGATTAGTTAACATATGTGGGTTGAGTAAAATTAGTGTATAGTTGAATCTCTATTGGTTAAGATAACCAATGGCAATAATGATAGTAGTGGGTTAGTTAATCTACTTGGATTGAATCAAGTAGTAGGTGATTCGATCCACATTAGTTAAGATGACTAGTGGTAGTAGTAAGCCAGTTAACTTATGTAAGTTAAGCAATAGAAGTAGACGGTTTAACCTACGTTCGCTAAAAGGACTAGCTCGTTTATATACGTAAATACAAAAAAAAAGGAGGGTAAAAAAAAGAGGCCGAGGGTATAAAAAAGAGGGGAAGGGGTTATTTTCGGAGATAGAGATACGACGGGGGTAATGTTAATAGCTGGTGCCTGGGCTAGTAGTTACCAGGGATTTACCCTTGGCAGTTGTTATACTTTTACGATGCTTTGGATTCGTTCTGTTACTTGACTGAGCTACCTTTTTTCTGTAGCATATAGCAGCTCCTGGGCAGAGGTTTCTTCCTCTCTCTTTCCATCGAGGGTAATAGGCAGTATCCGAACGTCATAAGCGATATCTTTAGCTAAGAACTTTCACAATAAGCTCATATTTTTCTAATAAGTTGTAGTGAATGTGAAGCTGTTGAAGGTATACTACACTAATAAGTTTCTCAGCCTACCGTGGGTTATAAATTGTTTAAATACGACTTACAATGCCTTAATGCCACTTGAAATATCTGTTTTCACTAGCTTTATTTCTTTTTGGCGACGTTAATAATACAGGTATGGAGTTCGACTAACATATATCTCAAAACTTACAACTATAACAATAATGATAAAAAGCTCACCTACATATATTATATAGACCGAAAATAAAACAGGGACAGGTCATATGATTAAAAAAATACCTTGAATTGGAAGCTTTTCTGCCGATATACTTAAGGAGGAGGATATCTCTTTTTTCTTAAAATATTTAAATAAGCTACGCAAACTTTCTTCAAATAATATAGGGTATTATATTTACGGAAAACAAGGTTACTATTCAACACGCTATACTACTGCTGAACACATATGAAAGTAGGTAATATATCACATTGAATTGAAAATACATTCAACGCGTTACAGATTTTGAAAGCATGGAGGTACAAGATGAAAAAAGGTCTAAGTCTATCAGCTGGTATGTAAAAAACTGGCATTAGCTCAGAATCAATATAATATCTAGCCGACCACCTCTTTTTGTATCGCTTGACAAGTAAAGTCCCATATAGTCGTTATAACAATGAAAAACCTAGTTTTATACACTTTTTTACCATTTGTAATCGTTATACAAAGCAGGTATTTCAAGTTTTTATGACAAATACTGAGGCAATACGGTACTTAATAAGAGGTTATACATAGTACATCATATGGCAAGATATTAATACTGCTACAGAGCTTATTTATACGAATATGGGTAAGGTTTAAGTTGGATTTGGCTTTGGAAAAGAATACTTGTTACTAGTATCGATAACTATTCTAACAGTTATAAGGCCTATTATCTTCAATATCTTGGAATCCGATACCCCTTTCTTGGTTAGCCTTGAATATATGAAAATCTTCGACGTTAACATCGATATTAAAATTGAAAAAATAGTTATCAGTAACTTCAAAAGGTTTTCATTTGGTTTGAAATAGAAATATATGTGGTTTCACTTTTAAACGCTCAAATTAGTGGTATTGAACCTAACAGAGTCTAAACTTCGCTAACTACATTGGCGGTTTAACTACCCGGCAATGAATAGATTATAAAAAGTCCTTAAGACGACTCGTTACGAGGATATGTACATGCTAGCTCTAAAATCAATTGAACGACTTTGTCACTATCGCTAAATATACCTCGAAATTCTACTTAAGTTTAAATTGACGTTAAAACCCCCCATGATTTTAACTTCAAATTATTCGTTGACGTGTTTTACTTGAACGATAATCCTGTAATTTACGTTTTTAACTTTGAAATGACATTTTATACTGTTAAGTTCCTCAAAACTATTACGCAAAAGTAAATATAGGAGACATTATGTACTTTGTAGATTGATACTTATATAGGACTTCTAGATATACTAATTCAGGATGCCGTTATCAACTTTTCTAAGATAAAGTTCTAAGTACATTTCAAGTTAATAGGGATTAAATATAAATAAATTTCCCTTGAGGCCTTTTAGAGTATCGGTAAAGTCAAAATAGCTTATATATTTTTGCGAAGAACCTACAATATTTTTACATTGGAGATCAGTAGTTTCATACGTCTAGAAATATAGCTGTAAATAGTAATAAAAGGTCTCAACAACACTATTAATCCTAATTGTCTTATGCTAACTTTACTGGTATTTAAAACGTAGCTACGTATAACTATAGAATCGCCACCATCATCGAACACCTAAAACCGGGATTTAGCACATATTAAAATTCTAGAAAAAACTGAAAAAGTAATCTGTACACTGCCAAATCAATAATGCCTTCAACACCCAAAACGGATTATCGATAATAGACGTTCTGTATCTACCTCCTTAAAGTGAAATCTTTATATAAAAAATCCAAGAAAATGAGATAGACCCTAAAAATTACTAAATATCTTCAACCTGAACGTAATAGTTAAAACCTTCAACTATCTATTCACCTTTCGCATTATGCAGATCGAACCGTGCAAAAAAAAATCTGATTGTAACATTTATACCAAAAAATCGACAAGTCAAACTATTTAGTTAACTAAAACCTTCCGATAATTAATAAGTCGATAGAACGTCAACGGTGTAAAAAAACATCCAAAAAAGGATAGATACTAAAGAAGAGGACGGCGACGATTACTACAAGCCAAGGAAGGTATATATAATAGCTTGGGTATTTTAGAATAAAGATTCTAACGGAGACCTAACCCTTAAGTCAAGGGATAAAGGTATTATGGCCACACCAGATAAGTTATTCAAGGAAAGCAAGCGAGTTGAAAGCGACGACCTCCTTACACAAAGAATTATTTAACTTATATTGTTAATGTAATTTGAAGGACAAACTGTTACTATTTTCAGGTTAAAATCAATCTATGAAATTGAAGGTGAAATCACGTACCGTCGGTATGAGAAATCAAACCTAATTATTTAAAATATAATTATAAAAGCAAGAACTCACTACTTGATTAATCTCTTATAATTCAAAGATCAGCTAAGGCTTGATCGTTTCAATTTCTGCCAATTTGATTATTAGTGTAAACAGTAAGATGACCTTTGATAGCCATAAAATTACGTAAACTTACACGAAATCTGCCACTAATTTATAACGGATTACATCATGAAAACTATCGACGGAATCAAATGATAAGTTTCCTGCTGGAAGAGTAATACGATATGTTAAAACTTTGTATAAACTAGCTTCAGCAATTATTTATTAGTTTTTAATGTATCTAACGCATTCTATATAAAGATTAGATATAAAGAGTTATCATTCAACACGTATTTATTAACTAAGTAAGGTGAAAACTTCAATATTGTTGGTAGATCTTTAGACGTTACAAAGTTGTCGATTCGATTGGTCGAAGTAATAGTAGTATTGCGTGGTCAAGTGGTGGATGTATTGTTCCAGGTTTGGCAAACCTCTAGCCGGTCTGCGCAGTAATTTGTGTGGCTAATTACTTAGCACGTGCCCTAATATGAAGTACGCGCATACTGTACTAGATTTTCAGATAATACAATGGGCTCACAAAAAAACAATACACTCAACTTAAATTTAGTATAGTCAACTTTACTATAAGTAAAGTGAATTTACTTAACTACAATTACTACTATTCCAATACTAGCGTCTTTTTATTTTATGTACACGCATGCTAATAAATTTAACCCAACTATTTTAGTTACCAATAAATGATCTCTTCGTCAACTAACCAAGTCTCTATTAATTTTAATTATCTTTCGTACCTACGTTAACCCCAATCACCTTTAATTACCCCCTGGCTTTGAATTTTGATTTTAATAATTCCATCAAACAAGTTTTCCACTAAAAAATTATACAAACTTTTAGCTTAACTGTACTAATCTAAAAGATCGTTATCGCTATTCTGCTAGCAGTTTTCTAGTTTACTAACATATCCCTATATACCAACATATAAATTAACCTTACCAAGTAGCCTATTAACGTAAACTTCGATGTATATAACTGGCCTATTACTATCTCCCAACCTTTTAAGGGTCTTATTTAACGATAACTTGGTTATGGTGTTAGTAGGATTATTCTTCCTATCGATCTATCGGAATTTCTCGATTTCCCTACCTTAGTAAGCTTCGTAGAAAGCCATTATGTTGATTATAAACCGTTTTTTTAATAGTGATTTCTATTTTTAAAAGGCTTTCGCATAAGCTCTCTAAATCTATTTAAAACACCACTGGAATGAAGGGACTATTGAACTGTCAGGCAATAATATTAATATTTTCGTACAAATATATACCAGGATTAAATTGAGCTATCATACTGTACATCTCTAAAGCTAATACGCTTTGTATAATCCTCTTTTATTTAACAAATATCCAATAAATAAATTTATCTTTAATACCAAATCAATCGTCTCACCTATCTTTGTCAACAAAGATTATCAAAAAGCTAATAGATATTAACAAATCTGCGTTATTTACAAGACGATACGAAAAAAATTATCATCTTCACATTCGCAATTTTATCAAAACAATATTAATCCTCCAGTTTAAGTTTCGCATCTACTACTTTTACCTCTTATTAAAACGGTTAAAGTCTTTACCTGTTAAGTCTTATGCTTATGTTACAATCGATAGATTGTAAAAGGCTCCCGGTCAGCATAAAATGACGATATAGCTGTTACGGGAACGTTATTCCAAGTACCGTTAAGCTTTAGCTACGTCAATCGTATGGATTATAGTCAAGTCAACGCCTTAACCTTTTTAACTGAAACTAAATCCAATATCAACATTAAGTAGACGAATAGACGATGCGTTAAAGTTAAATTGATTGCCCCCTTTCAATGTAGTAACCGGCTTAGAGTTTTAAAACTTAAAATCCTTAATAGTCTACTATTGTGATACCACGAAGTTTGTCGTTTCAAGGAAAAATATATAGTTAGTTGAAATATACACCAGAATGAAGTCCTTCTTTTGCGTTATTAACAAATACGGGTCGTATATTAAGAAATTTATCCCTAGCAATAAATTTAAGTACGATTAGTATGTCAAAAACCAATAAATTCTCGCTTGAGCTAGTCTTTATAGTACATTAATATACCGTATTACTGTTTCAGGAAGGTAAGTAGCACGTAATTTTTATAGTAACTTTAATAAGACGATCCGCTGTAAATTGGTCGCTTATTACGTATATAATTATGTTATATTTCGGCTATTTAGTGTAAGCTTTCCTTTAGTTTTATATAGCAAAAGTATTGCGAAAGCGACCATTAAGTATTAGCTAATCTTTTCAATCGTTAACGACTATATAAACATTTAATTCTTTCCTTTATTATCATATCTTTAAGCGATTAATCGTAACTTTTCGTACGGCTTCCCCGTGTTTTTATCCTTAACTTCGTATGTAATCCTCGACCTTAAAATCGTAAAATTTGGGTTTTAAAGGTTGAAGTCGGTTTTATTAATGAATTATATAGCTCTTCAAAATAGGAGGCCGTTAATCTCATCCTTATTACTTTCCTTGAAGGATTTACCGAAGGGTTTAATAATACTTTATATCCGGAGCTTTAATGCTTAGCCTTCATTGTCCTTTTCTTCCTGTTTACTTTAGCAATATTGTAGATACAACCTAGTGTATATTTCTTCTCTTTAGTATTTCTCTTTTTCGGTAATCTTCCGTGTTGGAGGAGTTTTATCGGCTTATCTATAACGGGTGAAGGAAGGTCATGTTGACTCGATAGCTTGTCTTAAAGGTTTTTATCTTCAGTTTCCCTAATATAATGCTCAACCTAGGTAATACAGAACGTCGTAAAGCTATTAACAGTCTTAACAACTACTTTAATATAAACGATATTCAAAATCTTATATATGCCATCCTATTTACTCAACTCTTACTATATAAGGACTTAACTTTACAAAGGCAAAGAAATTAAATTAATTATCATAAGGCCGTTCCAGGTGTTGAGGGCATCGTTAACTTGGCTCTATGGTGAATTCTTCCGCAATTCCTTTAATGATTTTCTGTATATTACAACTCTCTTCTAAGTACTTATTCATAGCGGAAATTTACTCATTACAAGTTAATACGATCCAAAGACCAATAAAGTTAACACTAAGATATCAAAGCTCACAATATCATTCAAGACCTTTATCGTCATTTAAATACGTGCCTTTCAATCCATAAAACTTCCAATCTTTAACGAAAGGTTATTATACGAACGGCGGAGTAGTGATTGTGTCTTTTCGACCTTTTCAATACTTTAGTAAGCCTTTACAAGTACCTGTTTACACTAAATCTCCATTATCTTAACATTTTCATAAAATTCTACCACTACAAAGTTGATACCAACATCGTTAACGAAGACGTCAAATAGGTCTAAATACGTATTAATCTACAATATTCTCAGCGTTTTCCACATATCATTTGCTAATAGGAATTTTAAAAACTTGATTATGTGAAAGAGGTTGTGAAGTCAACAAAATGAAAAACCGGATTATTATCCAAGTGAAACACATCGATAAAAACCTTCTCATTAAAGTGTTGATCTTTTTTTAATATAAACTTAAATCTTGTGGTGGGGGATTTAGGCCTACGTTTAATCATAATAATAAAGATGTTCGATAACCTCTAAAACAAAGCATTTTATATTTTCATGCCTTACAAACTTTAGGCCTTTATATATCCTATTAATGTATGGATGATTGAATCGTCAGTGTAATTTACTCATTTCTAATTTTATTAAGTTTAATACCATTTTTTGAAGCCTTACGAATAAAATTACAAGTGTTTTTACTTAGAGGAAAAAGGAAATCTTTAACTGTTTTTAACCAGTTCGTTGATATTAAAGTCGAAGTTCATATCAAGAGTCTTTATATCCTCCAAATAGAAAATTAAAGATTTAGGGGACTTAGGATATGGAAAGTAATCGAGCTAATAACAATTTAAACTACTGTTATCCCTAGTAACGATAGTTATTCGCTTAAACCAAAACTGACTTTAGCCTTACCAACATTTTAACGATTAATTTCAGTAACAGTGGTGCTTTTCTTTCGTAATACCATATCCTATGAATAATTTCCTATTATGTACCTTATTGTTCTTATATTTAATATAATACCTTGAAACTTGTAATCAGCGTAATAACCGCAAAGTCTCAAGGTATGTAAGGTGTTAGTGGCTAAATTGGCGGAAAGTAAAGAATTTTCATTATTTAAGAGGTAGAGGAAGGCGTGGTTAGATAATTATTAAGCTGTACTAGAAACAGTATTTTTATACCACTTGATTTACTTAAGAGCATTATTGCTGCCAATAATCTCTTTATTCTCGAAGTTTTCGATATAATATAAGTATTCTCGTCCGAAGGTAATAGGGTACTAAATATAATATATTACCTGTTTCTCATTACGCTCAGCAAAGGGATAACGAATGAATTAATAGACGGACTTACTAAAAATCCAATACCTTTTACTAATATTACAACAATAATTCTTATAGTTAATAGGTCTGTTTAAATTCTGCTCTTATTAGCGCTAACGTCACTATAATCTCTAGTCCGAAGCTATTAGACCATATTTTCAACGCTAGGGGCACCTATATCTGTACTTACAATCGACGTAGTTAATCATTGAGCGGTTTTTTTTTCATTTACATCGTATAAATTATTGGCTTAGGGTTACATATTAAACGAGTTTGATATACGAATTATTACGATCGTAAGCGAGAAACGCAACTAGCTAAAAAAAAAACCTTCGCAAATAGCATCTAGATGTTATGAGGCGTATTCGAACTTGTTAGTGCCCATATCGGCTACCCTTACCTTCTCGCGAAATGTAGCTTCGCTAATATAGACTTTTGCTATTACTTACTGACAGAATATAAGTTTATTAAGCATCTGGTTAAGTATATTCATCGGTGTTTCCTTCTTTTTCTTTTTCGCCATTATCTTAGTTCACCTCGCAATGACTCAGTTCGTATAATTTTATTAATAGTGGATATCGTACTTGAAATAACTTTTTATATTGTTATAAATCTTCTGAAAAGTGGATGCTTTTGTCAGAAAAGTCATGTAGTAATACTTGGCGTATTTTAGAAGGAATCCGGGAAAAAATAAGTCAAAATCATAGAATGGGACTTTTATCTACTTAAAAATATTTAAAAAGGGTATTATCTTTATATTGAGGAGGTTATACAAGTTTTCATTATACTTTTCTATATTATTCCAGATCATAGCGAAATCCGTAAAAAGTTTGTCATTGATATTAATTATCCTAAGAGGTCTTTACAGAAGGTCGCGATAATTATCCTAGTTTTTATTAGTACTCCTGAGAAATTTAAGCATCAAAGCTTCCGAACCCCAGTGTTAAAAGTAATTACCTATAGACTGACCATAGGAGTAAAATATTATAATAATAATTATAGTGAGTTCGCGTTTATAGACGTATCTGCTGTGAAAAGCTTTTTAAGGGGCTTTACGATTCTGAGTAAAGGGTTAAAAGACATTAAAGTCTTATCCATTGGGAAGGTTTTAAAGTATTTGACGATCTTACTCAATTAGCTGGGGGAAAGCATCGACGTTAATACCTTCTACCGCATTAACAACTAATACTTTACGCGTTTTATCACCGCTAAAAGCGTACTCCTTATTAATACATAAAGGTGCTAAGTTGTCGAATAAATTAACCAATTCCTTATTGTCAATATGTAAAAAGATTTAACTTAGCTAAGGGTTAAAGAAAGGCCCCCTAAAACGGTTATAAAGGCGTTAAGATTTTCTAACGTCTTGGTCTTTCCCTTAAGGGTCTTAAGAATTAGGGTATTGAAAGGAGTCTTCTCGTTAAGCTAATTTAAAAAAAGGTTTTGGCTAATCCCAGTAGAGCTTTTTCTAAGATATAAATACTATGATGAGTAAATCCCTTCTTTAACTTAACTTTCACCTTAAATTAAATCATCTTCTATATATCAAATTTCTAGTAATTAAAAAACTCACGGAAACCTAGGTAAATGCAGATGCTTTGACTGTCATCTTCGCTAAGGTCTATGTCGAAAATATACTAGCCAACATAATGAGTCAGATAAGCCTTAGTGAAGGTCTTGTCAACATCTATAATCCAAAAATGTTCGTCGTAATAGTTTACTAAAACAAATCCAAGGGCTTCAATTACCTACATATATTCTTAATCGAATACTATATTAAAGTTCTAGCTTATATATGATTTGGTAAACGAGAAACTTAAATATCTATAGATGTAGGTGTTAGGTGTTTTGGCATAAAAATGTGTAGGAGTTTGGCAACTTAGCTTTAAATCGCGCGAAGTGTTTTTCTTAGAGTGATTTAGCGATTTTTAGTATTTTCGTTTAAAACAGCGATCTTAGCGATTAAATTGGCGTATGGAAAGAGAAAGTGATGATGTTAAGGAAAACCTTTAGTGTTAAGGGTAAGGTCTAAATCTTTTGTTAGTAAAGGTCGAGTGTCAAAATTTATAAGCCGTAGAAATTAATCTTTTTTACAATAGTAACACATATAATAGTACTAACTTAGTCTTTTGTCAACTTGCCGAATTTCAAAACTTCCAACAGTTAATCTTAATGTCTTCAACAAAGATCTTTGGTAAAGATTTCTTAATATTTTCGATAGCAATACCGTCGCTACCTCTAAGCTGCCGTGAAAATCGAAGCAACCTAGAAGTTTTTTCTACTCACTGCTGTAAAAACCGACGCAGCAGTAAAGTCTCTTCGAAAAAGTATTTCCTTTACCTTGGTCTTTTACAAAGCGTAAACGGAAAATGTTTTCTTTTTTTACTTAGCTTATTTATACTCAACCTAATAAACACTAATCTGTATTGGTAGGTCTTTAGACGTTACAACGTTGTCGATTCGATTAGTCGAATTAACAGTAGTATTACGTGGTCAATTAGTGGATGTATTGTTCTATATTTGGCAAACCGCTAGCGAGTTTGCGCAGTAATTTGCATAGCTAATTGCTTGGCCCATGCCCTAGTGTGAAGTAGGTGCATACTGTACTTGACTTGCAACCAATACAGTAGGTACAAACAAAACAATAAACTTAACTTGCAGTTAGTATAGTCAACTTTACTGTAAGTAAAGTTAACCTACTTTACTGCAATTACTACTATTTAAAAAAATATCAATAATATATAAATAAACGATGAGGACTTCCTCAAAAACACTAGATTTATGGTAATTAAATAATATGCCATCAAGCAGTCTAACCTCTGAAAATATAAACCGATTAGGAGGTTGGTTAAAGGTATTATTGGTAGGCCTTAGACGTTACAACGTTGTTGATTTAATTGGTCTTCGAAGTAATACTAGTATTGCAGTAGTCAGATAGTGGATGTATTGTTCTAGGTTTGGTAGACCGCTAGCCGGTCTGCACAGTAATTTGTATGGCCAATTGCTTTGCCCGTGCCTTAGAGTGAAGTGCAGCGTACTGTACTCGACTTACACTTAATGCGGTAAGTCTACACAACGTAATACACTTAACTTGCAATTTAGTATAGTCAACTTTACTGTAAGTTAAGTTGACCTACTGCATTACATGTAATATTATTCCAACACTGGCAGCTTTTTAGTTTGTGCGCGCACGCTAGTGTAGCTGACCAATCTTTTCCGGTTACCACTAAATTGCCTCCTTGTCAACTGGCCAAACCCCTGTCAATACCAGTTGACTCCTATATTAAATTGCACCCAATTTCATGCAAGTTGACCCTATTTGACCTCAATTGCTCTGTTGTTCCAAGGTCCGAGTTTATTAACTCCCATAAAAAGTTCTTTCACTACAACCTTTCGCAACTTTAACTATATCACTCAAATAGGTCGCCGTCATTAATCCTCTGGCAGTCTTTTAATCTGCCAGCACATCCTTGTTCGCCGTTACGTAATCTAGGCTTTCCGAGCGACTTATCCACATAACCCTTAATGCGTATAGTCAGTTTATTACTATTTATAAGCCTTTTTAAAGCTTTAATTAGCGTGGCCTTTATTATAGAATTTGTAGGATTATCTTTGTTATCGATTTATTGGAACTCATTAATCTCCTTTCCTTCGTAGACTTTATGGAGTACCATTACGTCAATTATCAAGCGTTTTTTACTAGTGGTTCCGAGTTTTGAAAGGTATTCAAAGAGGCTCCTTAAGTCGGTATAAATTACTACCGGGATAATAGGAATCTGTAACTGCCTGGTAATGTAGTTAAGGGTTTCCTACAGTGTTATACCTACGTTAAAGCCCATCATTATACCGTAGACTTCCGAAGCTAATACGCTTCGTATAATCCTTTTACACTTAACAGAGGTTAAGTGGATTAGGTTACTAATAATATTAAATTAATCTTTCCGCCTATCTTCATTGACTAAGGTTATCAGGAAGTCGATTTATAAGGATAAATTGGTGTTATTTTTAAAGATCTGTCTGTAAAGATTATTAGCTTTACCTTTAAAAGATCGATTTATATTATATTAATCCTACGTTCCAGGTTTTGTATTTATTACTCCAACCTTTTATTTAATCGGTTAAAGTTTTTATCCGTTATTATTTGTATTTTTATCGTAATGAATAATTTGTATAAGGCTTTTAATTAATATAAGGCGGCAATATAACTACCCCGTATACGTTATTTCAAATACCGTTAAGCCTTAGTTTTATTAATATTGTCCATTGTATTAAACATAGCGCTCTAGCCTTTTTAATGAAAGCTTAAGCCGGTATAAATATTAAGTATACGGATTAACTATTTATTAAAGTGAAGTTAATTATTTTCTATTGACATCATTACCGGCTTATAATTTTAGAACTTTGACTCTTTAATCGTTCATTATTTCTATACCATAAAGCCAGTCGTTTCGACGAAAAGTGTATCGTTAATTTACATACCTATTATATCGAAGTCTTTTTTTTACTTTACTAAAAATCACGGATTGTATATTAAAAACTTTATTACCAACCAGGACTTAAAGTGCGACTGGTAGGTAAAAAACCAGTGGACGCCTGCCTTAGCTCATTTATACAGTGGTTTCACATACCGTATTACCGTTTTTGGTGGATAAATAGCACGGAGGTTCTATAGTAGTTTTGATAGTACAATCGGCTGAAAATCTGTTGTTAACTGTATATAGGCTTACGTAATATTATGGTAATTAAGTGTAAATTTACCTTTAATTCTAGTTTATAAAATTGTTACCAAAGTAATTACCAAGCGCTGGCTAGTTTTTTAAATCGTTGGCGACTACATAAAGATCCAGTTTTTTCCTTTATCGCCGTATATTTAAATAATTAGTTGTAACTTTTTAAACGGCCACCTCGTAGTTTTACCCTTAACATCGTAAATGATTCTCGACTTAAAAATCGTAAAGTTCAAGTTTTAAAAGTTAAAGTTAGTTTTCAGTATAAACTATACTATACCTCGAATTAATAAGCCATCGATTTCGACTTTATTTCTTTTTTAAAGGGTTTGCCGGAATTTTTAATAATCTCTTATACCCTAAGTTTCACTATTAAATCTTTGTTATTTTGGGTTTTTTTACTTACCCAAGTAATATTATATATGCGGCCCGATATATATTCCTCCTTTTTAACATCCCTTTTTTTCCGGGGGTTGTTCGCGTCGGCGGCGTTTTATCGGCTTATCAATAACGGATAAAAAAGGGTTGTATTAGCTAGGTCGTTTTATTTGTAAGTTTTCAGGGTTTTCATTTTTAGTACCCCTAATATAGGGTTTGACCTGGGTAATTCAAAAGGATACGAGACTTTTAATAGTTTTAATAACTACTTTAGAATTTATGATACTTAATATCTTATACGGCCTTTCCCATTTGCCCAGCTTCCGCTATATAAAGACTTTATTTTATAATAGCAAAACAAAAAAATCGATTATTATAAACCCGTTTTTGGTATTAAGGGCGTTATTAACTTAACGGTATACCGATTCCCTTTGTAGTTCCCTTAAAGCTTTGCTGTAAGTTGTAACACGTTTCTAGGTACTTGCCGAAGGCGGATATTTACTCATTAGGCGTGGGTAAGCTCCAAAGGTTAACAACGTCGGCACCAGGCCGTTAAGACTCACGGTGTAATTAAGGCCTTTTACTACTATTTATGGACATACCTCTGGATCCGTAAAACTTTCAATTTCCAACGTAAAGATGCTATACGCTCGGCGAAATAGGGCGTATACCCTCTTAACCTTTCTAATACTTTAGTAGGCTTTTATAAGTACCTGTTTGTATTAGATACCTATTATTTTATCATCTTTCTAAAACTTTGCAGCTGTAAAGTTGGTACCGATATCGTAAACGACAACGTTAGGTGGACCTAGGTACGTGTTAATCCATAGCATTTTCAACGTTTCCCACATATCTTTTGCCGAAAGGGACTTTAGAAACTTGGTTTTGTAGAAAGAGGTTACAAAGTATACGACGTATAAAATAAACTTATTATCCAAGTAAAATACATTAATAAGGATCTTATAATAAAAATCCCTGTACTATTTTAATATAAATTTAAATTTCTGGAGGACTTAGGTATATATTTATCAATAGTAGTAAAGTCTTTTAATAACTCTTAAGGCAAAATATTCCATATCATTATACCCTGCGAACTTTAGAACTTTGTATAGTCTATTAATAGCTGAATAGTTAAAACTTCGGTATAATTAACGTATTTATGGCTTCGTCAGGTTTCACACCATTATTTCCAAACCTTAAAGATAAAACTATAGGTACCTCTACTTAAAGGCGAGTGAAAACCTTTAACCGTTTTTAACCAGTTCGTCTACGTTGACGTCCACGTTAACGCCGAGGGTTTTAATATCCTTTAGACAGAATGAAAAAGGAGTAAGAGACTTGAGCAGGTAGAATATAACTTCTTTTACAATAATTTAAATTACTGTTGTCCCTAGTACAGATGGTTATTTGCCTAGGCTAAAGTCAACTTTAGCCTTACCCATATCGTGACGATTAATTTTCATAACTGTAATACTTTGCTTTCGTAGTATTACGTATTTCGAATAGCCTCCTGTTAAATACCTTGCTACCCTTATATCTGGCAAAATACTTTAAAACGTATGGTCTATGTAACGATTGAAGAGGTTAAAGGTATGTAAGAGATTAGGGGTAAAATTAGGTTAAAGGTAAGGGTCTTTACTACCTAAACGGTATAAAAATTTATGGTTGGCTAGTTAATAGATTACTGTGTCAAAAACAGTATCTTCGTGTCACTTAAGTTATTTGAAGACGTTAGCGGTGTTAGTTGGTTTGTCGCTTTTAGCATTTATCACTTAATTCAATTAATATTATTCCGAAGCAATAGGGTCCTAGACGTGATACATTACTTTCCTGTTATTACGCTCGGCGAAAAGGTGGCGAGTTAACCAGTAGCCAGCCTTACCACAAATCCAACATCTTTTACCACTATTATAGCGATAATACTTATGGTTAACAAATCCGACTAAATCTTATTAACGCCAACGTAGGTGTTATCTCTAGTTTAGGGCCGAGGTAAATAGACCTAAACTTAGGCGTTATAGGAGCCCGTACTTACGGTCGACGTAATTGACCACCGTACGGTTTTTCTTATCTACGTTAAGGAAGTTGCCGGCTTAGGAATATATACTGAGCGAATTTGGTGTACGTGTTATTAAGGTGGTAAGCGAGGAACGCAACTGGCTAAAAAAGCCTTTACAGGTAGCATTTAAGCGTTATAGGGCGTATTCGAACTTACTAACGTCCGTAACGGCTACCAGTATTTGTTCGAAAAGTGTGGCTTCGCTATCGTGGGCCTTCCCCATTAATTTTTGATACATTATTAACTTGTTAAGTACTTGATTAAAACCATCTGGTGATAATTCCTCTTCTTTTTTCTTTACCATGATTATAGTCTACCGTGTGGTGGCCCAATTTATATGATACTATGTAAAGTGAATGTCGTACTCTAAGTGATCTTTTATGCCATAGTAAATTTCGCGGAATATTGTAGAATTCGTTAGGGAGGTTAAGTATTAGTCTTTAGCGTAAATTATAAGGATTTCGGGAAATAGTAAATACAAATCAAAAGGTAAAACTTTCATTTACTTGCAGATATTTAAAATAGGTATTATCTTAATGTCGAAAAGGTTATAAGGTTTCCCGTTATACTTTTTTATATTATCTCAAATTTTGACGAAATCCATTATCAACTTATAATTAATTTTAACTATCTTAATAGGTTTTAAGGAAAGGTCGCGATAATTATCCTAAACTTAGTTAACATTTCCTAACAGTTTAAATTTTAAAGGTTTCGAGGCCCAGTGTTAAGGGTAGTTGCCAGTCGCCTAACCTAAGTGGTAAATTCTTATAATGGGACCTATGGTAAGTTCGCGCGAGTAGGTGTATCTACAGGCAGAAGGTTTTTAAAGGTTTTGGCGGTGGACTTGCTAAGGAACAATAGTTATTTAAAGGTTTTAGGAAGCCTAACGATCTTACTTAATTGACTTGTATAAAGCGCCGACGTCAATACCTCTGGCCGCGTTGGAAACCCTCGTTTTACATGATTTTCCACCGCTAAGAGCGTATTCCGCGCTTTTATGTAGAGGTACTAAACCACTGAACAAGTTAACAAATTCCTTATCGTTAGCGTATAAAAAGGCTTAACTTAGCTAAAACTAAAGGGGATGTCCTTTGGATCGCATATAGGGGCGATAAGGTTCCTCAATGCCTTTCCTTTAGATTGTAGGTCTTAAAGATACTCTTCAAGTTGGACTAAGTTAAATAAAGTTTTTGCCAGCCTCGTGGAGCTCTTTTCCAATACATAAATCCCTCGACGTTTAAGTTTTTCCCTCAATTTGGATTAAACCGTCTTCTAAACTCTCTTCTACATATTTATAGTTAAGTTTTCGAAAAACTCACATTATTTATGGAAGGTACGATTACTACGGTCAAGTTCTTCACCGCCATTATACTCAATAATATAATAGCCAACGAAGTTGGTGAGGTATTTTTCCATTGATTCTTTATTAATATCTATTCCCCATAAGTTGTCGTCGTAAAACTTGGTAAAAACAGATCTGAGGGCGTTAACTTCATCGATAAGTATATAAGCTAGAGCTATTTTAACGGTTTGGTTGGTAGGAAACGTAATAGGGCGTATAAGATGAGGGACTTGGTAATCTTAAGCGTAAAGACTTGGTATTTTGGCGTAAAATCGCGTAGAAATTTGGCGACTAAGTAAGAGGTTACGCAACTTGGCTTTCTTAGTGCAACTTGGTGTTTTCTCTTAGAGTAGCGAACTTGACGATTAAAATAGCGTAAAGCGTAAAAAAAGTAAAGTAATGCAAAGGTTTGGTATAAAGGGTAAGGTCGAAGATCGTTGTAGGTAGTGGAAGTTGTTTGGCGTAAGAACTTAGTCATTTTTCTTATAGTAATAGTACCCGTAGTAATACTAACTTAGCTGTTTGCCAACTTGCCGTACGTTAATACTTCTAATAGTTAATTTCAACGTTTTTAAAAAGGATTAATAAAGATTTCTTTTTGTTTTCGATAACGATACCATCGTTACCTTCAATTTGCTATAGAAACCTCCGCAACTTAAAAGTCTTTTCTACTTACTGCCGTAAAAACCGACGCAACAGTAAAAACCCTTTACAATAATCTTTCCTCTACCCTAGCCGCCATTATTAACGTAAAGCATAACCGGAAAGTAGCTTCTTCTTTTAATTAGCTTATCTATGCTTAACCTAATATGTAATTACTAATCATTATTAATAGGCCTTAAACGTTATAAAGTTGTCGATTCTATTGGTCTTCAAAGTAACAGTAGTATTGCAGTAGTCAGATAGTAGATGTATTGTTCTAGGTTTGACAGACCGCTAGTCGATCTACACTATAATTTGTATGGCCAAGTTCTTGGCCCGTGCCCAAAAGTGAAATGCAGCGTACTACACTCGATTTACACCTAATACGGTAAGTCTACACAACGCAATACACTCAACTTGCAGTTCAGTATAGTCAACTTTACTGTAAGTAAAGTTGACCTACTGCACTGCATGTAATATTATTCCAAACGGTATGTAACTTAACTTTAACGGATCGTTAATCCGCATTTATAGTTTCCACAATATCTTTGTCATATACATTAACAACCGAAGGTTTCATACGATTTTTCGATTATGATACAAGTTTAGAATCCATATCATAAGGTTTTGAATTATTTAAACAAACTATTTCGGTGTAAAATGAACAATTTAAATAAAGGTATTTATATGGCACTGGTGGATTTAACAACGGCGAAATTAATATTTGTTGCAGACGGATTTTTTTCGAATAATACTAACCTCATATCCTAAATCGGAATTTTTGTAATTTTCGATGATGAGAAAAGGTCGAATGAATAGTTTATTACTACTCGTACCATCTTATATTGAATTAATGTCAAATATAAACGTATAATACGAAACTTGTTAGTATCTGAGGTTGATAGATAAATAATAAGCTTTAATATCAACATATTAATTATCGGCACGTTGAAAACAATTCCTAAATAACGAGGATTATCTCTGATACCTATAGTAATGTATACTGATTACCGGATACTTTACGAATGTCTATTAATCTTAGGTACAACAAATGAAAATATTTAATAATGAATATAATAATCTTAAGAGAAGTATATGAAGCCCCAAAAATTGATTAATTTGAGGTGAATTGAAAATACAGATTACTAGGTTGACGCTATAACTAAAACCATGCCTAATAGCGTTTTGTAAAGGTTTTTGAATAGTAATAAGTTAATTAAACGAATTGAAAGCTATGTAGACCTCGTGGTACCTAACTTGAAAGAATAGGGATGTCCTAGCAAATGAAAAGACTGTCAGGGTATTAGGAGCGATAATAGTAGTAATATACTGAAAGAACATACTTGAATTTACTAGCAGAAAATAGGAGATTGATAGCGTATAAATTGATAGTGCGTATGTGTCCATGGCGAAAAAATTGTATATAGAAGTTAAAAAAATCAGGACCTTGAACTATGGAGAAAAACGCCGTAATTAATGTTAGTTTAAATACAAAACAAATTGAAACTAATAGGGGTCTGATATGCAAACCGAGGAGGAAGTTTAGAACTTAGCGCGGATAAATGATTGGCTATACTAACTTACACATATAGAACAAAAAGCTATTAGTGTTGGAAAAGCGATCAATTACTGTATAATCAAGTTAACTATACTGATAGTAAGTTGATTATATTAACTACAAGTTTACTGAATTGTTTGAGGGATTGATTTTATTAATTGTAAGTTAAATACAATAGGTATCCACTTCAGGTTGGGGCACAGGCCAAGCATTTGACCATAAGAATTAATGGGTAAACCGGCTAGCGGTCTGATAAACTTAGAATTAACACATCACCACTTTTAATTCAATATACTAGTTACTTGAACCAGAGATTCGAATCGACTACATTGCAATAATAAAGGCCTACTAACAAACTCTGTAATAATATACGTAATTTGATTGTCCGCCAGAAACAAAAAATATTCCTTGTTAAACATTAAAATCGAACACTGGGTAAACGGATAAATATTTAATTGTTTAAACCGTACACCTTATATCCTAACTCTATTGGAACGTTACTATTTATAAGTTTTCGTAACAATAAAGAAACAATACATCAAATCAATAAAAATTCATTATCTACAATTTATATATAAATTAAATTTCGGTAAGGGGAAGGGTCTTTGGTCGAAGTTATTTAATATTTGATTTCTAAGTTCATCGTTCAGCGCTACAACACGTAAATATTAAGTTTTCCCCTAATTATGGGGAGTATAAGAAATCGAAAGAAAAATTCGTTACAGTTATCATTGTTTTTATTGTCGTTATCAATAAATGATACGCAGTTAGGATTAATAACATCTTTCAACCTAAGCTAATGAATTGTGCATGGTATTTCTATGAATTTAAACGATACTGTACCAATTATTTGAATTTTTTTTGGAATTTTATTTTTATTATAAACGGACAAATTATTATCACCATCAACGCCTACAACAACACCGCTACAATGATTACAGTTTTTAATGTTACCACAACTTTAGTCGTTCAAATTATAATTATTACTATGAAATGTAACAACAGTAAACAAAAAATTGAAATTATGGTTACCAAGGCATATCATACTATTTTTATCATAATCCAATACTTCATAATAAATAGACTACGTAAAAACTATATTAAAACTTTTCAAGTTTATAAGATTGTTAATGAAGATTGGGTATCAATAAGGTAAAAGTTAGAACCAATATATAAACTTCAAATAGAATTTAAAAATTTTAAATCTATAATTTTATATACAAAGTTTTTATTTAATTTTTCTTCTTTTACATTAATATATGTCTTCTATTAATAAAATATCTAGTTTTTGTAATTTTTGTCGAGTAATGGTTTCTAGTATCACAATGCTTTTAAAAAAGCTTTTGAGTAACCTTATTACATAAGGCTTTAATCATTCAATACAAAATTTATTTTGACAGACGCCTAAAAAATAGAGTCAAACATAAAAATCGGTGCAAGGAAAACTTTTATTTTAAAAACATGTAAGTCATAAATATTGGACAAGTTAACGTTTTGCATAATGTATTTTTAGGGTAAAACGTTTCAATATTAGTTTGCGTTCGCATCATTCAATAACGTAAATATAATGAGATTATTGGTCATAATATTAAGGAGTGGCCTCTAGGTAATCTGAAAATTTCCCTTGAAGTGATCGGTAATATATATGAACTTAAAAAAGTTCGTATAGGGGGCGGTGAGATCAAGTAATGGCAAGATTGAAAAAGCGTGTTCGGCAACCTAATAACGCTTAGAGTTATTTTGAAAACTAAAAAGGCAACCTAAAGTCTTATTATATCTTTTTGTTGCTAGTAAACCTATTTTGACTTTCTGTGATACGGTCAATAATCTGGAAAAGGCTAATAATATTAATAGTATTCATATGGTTTTCGAGGGCCTGAATTAAATACGTGCTTAAACTCTTGACCGTAACGTTATACTTTGACTTGATATAGAAAATATTCTGTTCTTACGCTTGGATTATATTGTTTAAGGTACTAATAACATCGTTGAGGTTTTTGACAAAGTCGAGCAAGGATTTATCGCTTAATAAAGAGATGAATGAAGTGGTAACCTTAAAATCACTATAACTCAAGTGTTGAAAAATATAGGCGATGTGAAACAGATCATAAATTTGAAATACCTCTGCAAACAAATTGAAATATACCTTATAGTAAGTATTGAGATAACTCTTGATGCCAAATAAAAGGAATTTAACGCTACTAAGTATTGAGTAACCGTAATAAATAGGTAAAGACAAGCAAACTTTGCCTAATTTATGTGAGGAATTGGTATGGTAAACGATCTTATCATTTTTTATTAGCACAGGGAGTAGCTATTAAATTTCAGGATATGCAAAGAAAGTAAACTAATCTATCGTATAGCATAAAAACAGAGTAAATCAAAATCGCGGAAAATTAAATAAACAAATTGTTGGGACATGTTCAATTGCAATAACTGCAAGTTAATTGATGGGTTCCGATTCAATATAGGGTACAAGCTAAGTTTTAGTCCATACTAATTGGTGTGCAGGCTAGCTAGCGGTCTGCACAACTTGGATCCTATATCTACTACCGGAGTATTGCAATACTACCTGTTATTTCAACCACAATTCAAATAGATATCTCGTAGCAACGTCTGAAGACCTATCAATACAAATATAATTATCATACACTAAAATGGCATAGTTGTTGGTAGGAATTTAGACATTGTAACGTTGTCAATTCGAATTAGTCGAAGTAACAGTAGTATTGCGTAGTCAAGTGGTAGATGTATTGTTCTAGGTTTGGCAGACCGCTAGCCGGTCTGCACACTAATTTGTAGGGTAAATTACTTGGCCCGTGCCCTAGTGTGAAGTGAGCGCATATTGTACTTGAACTTACAGTAGACCCACAAAACAATACATTCAACTTGCAGTTACTATAGTCAACTTTACTCACAGTGAAGTTGAATTACTATATTTCAATTACTACTGTTTCAATACTGGCGGCTTTTGTTTTGTACGCGGATTTCAGTATAGTCGACCGATTGTTTCCGGTTGCCACTAAATTGCCTCTTCGTTAGCTGGCCAAACCCCTGCCGATTCTACAGTCAAATTAACCTCAATTACCTCTATTTGCCCCACGATTCCGAATTCCGACTTCATCAATTCCCACAAACATTTTTTTCGCTACAAACTAATGAAAATCTCCAAGTTAACCGTACCAATCAATTAAGTCGCCGGCCTCAATTCTCTAGCAATCTTTCAATCTTTAATGGTACCTCTGTTCGCCGATATATAACTTTATTTTGTTAGATTGCTTGTTAACGTAGCCCTCAATCCTTATAGTAAACATATTACTATTTACAAGCTTTTTAAGGCCTTATTTAGCGTTAACTTTGTTATGTCATTAATCAAATTATCTTTATTATCAATTAATCTGCATTTCATAATCTTTTTGCTTTTATAAACTTTACAGAGTACCATTATATCGATTATCAAACGTTTTTCAATAATAGTTCCGAATTTCGAAAGGTACTCAAATAGGTTTCTTAAGTCGATACAAATTATGACCAGCATATGAGGAATCTTCAAATATCTAGTAACTATATTAAAGGTTTTACATATCATTATACTTACATAGAAACCAGCTCTTATATCGTAAACCTCTAAAACTAACACGCTTCGAATAATTCCTTTACATTCAACGAAAGATGAATTAATTATATTTCCGGTAATATTAAATCGGTGCCATGATAATTTATTTTCCCTAACTATCGTTATGAAAAATCCTATCTGTAATGATAAGTGTATAATATTTGTTAGAACAGCGCTGGTAAAAATTATCATTTTAACCTTATGCAACTTAGTCGAAACTATATTAATCTCTGGGTCTTAATTACTTATCTATTATTATAACCTCTTATTTAATTGGTTAAAATCTTCATCCATTATGTTTCATATTTATATCGTAATTGATAGGTCCTATGATGCCTCCAATTAGTATAAGTTGTCGATGAAATTGCTACAAATACGTTATTTCTGGTATTTTTAAATCGTAATAACGTTAACCTTATCAATTGAAGCTAAATTGAAGCCATATTCATTTAAACCAAAATCAAGGTAGGTATTAGTATCGTTTACACTCTACTTATCAATTAATGATCCGTTAAGATAAAAAAATTCTACCTTCTATTAAATTTACGACCAGCTTACAATTCTAAAACTTTAGGTCCTGAATGGCCTTCTGTTCCAATATGACAAAACTAGATTTTCCAACGAAAGAAGTATCGTCGATTTATATGTCTACTAAACAAAAAAATATTATATAATTAACAGGTACGAGTCGTAATTTAAAAATTCATGCTTGGCCTTAAATTAAAGTGGGACTAAGAGATCAGAAATCAATTAACGCCTATTTAAGATAAATTGTATAATGGCTTAATATATCGTATAACCGTTTCCGAAAGGTATTTCTCACGAAAGGTTCGTGACAGTTTCAATAGAACGATCGTTAATAAATTAATTGTTTACTACATATACTTTCAGGTTATATTATAGATTTTAATGATGAAGTTTCGATTGGTTTTAACTAATAAACTTGTTATTAAAACGACTACCAAAAGTTGGTTGGGTTTCTAAATCGTTGGTGATTACGTTAAAATCCAGTTTTTTTTCCTTTATTACCATATTCTTGAGTTAGCAGGTATAACTTTTTTTACTGTCGCCCTATTGTATTACCTTTAACCTCGTGCATAATCCTCGATTTCCAGATCGTAACATTTGGGTTTAATAGGTTAAAGTCGCGTTTAAAAACAAATTGTATAATTTATCAAATAAGGAGTTCATTGATCTGAACTCTATCATTATCTTGAAAATGCTTGCCGGAGCTCTTACTAATTCCCTATGCCCTAAGATTTACAGCTAAATCTTTGCCATCCTTTTCTTTTCTACTAAACTAAGTAATATTATAAATCCGGCCCATTATATATTACTTATTTTAACATTTAGCCTTTTAAATAGTAGGTTATGTCGTCGGTGATTCATAGACTCATCAATTATCGAAGGAGGGGGTTTCTGTTTGCTGAATCACTTAACTTAGGGATGTTTATCGCTATTATTATCGTTATTTACCCTACCATATGGTTTGACCTAAATTGTGTGGAACGTCGCAAAAAGGTTAACAGTTTTAATAATCATTTCAAAGTTATCGATACTTAAAATTTTAAATATGTAATCACATTTACCTTGCTCTTGCTATACGAAACCTGTACTTCACAATAGTAATAATAATACGTCGATCGTCGTAAAGCTTTTTCTGGTATTAAAGGTATTATTAACTTAACGTCGTATTAATTCCTTCAGAAGTTTTTTCAAAAGTTTTACCATATACCGCAAACCATTTTTATATACTTATTAATAACATTTATTAATTAGTTAAACTAGTATATACTTTAAAAACTCGTAACATTAGTATTGAATTATCAGGGCCTACAATATTATTCAGGCTTTTTACTATTATCTACACGTACCATTTAATCCATAAAACTTGCAATATGTAACCTAAGAATATCGTATGTTTTGCGAAGTAATTCGTACACCCTCTCAACATTTAAAATTCTCTGATGGTCCTCAATAAACACCTATTTTTTGATCCCCGTTGTTTTCGTATTTATTTTAAATTCCGTTATCATAAAGTAAATATTGTAAGCGTCAACAACGATATTAGGTAAACAAAAGTCTTATTAATCCACGAAATATTCAACGTTTCCAACATATTTTTCGTCTTAATATTTAAAAAAATCTTGAATTGGTAATAAAGGGTTTCGAAATTACCAATATGGGAAATTAGCTTGTTGTCTTAGTAAAATACATTAACGAAAATCTTGCAATTCAAACCCATAACGTATTTTAGTACGAACTTGAATATTCAGGTGGCTTGAATATAAGTTGCGCAAAAATAACAATATTTTTCAAAAACATTAAAAACAAATTATTCTACATCTTTATACACTGCGGACTTGAGGACTTTATATAGCCTATCGACTCTAGGAAATTGAAAAGCCGGTACAATTAACGTATTTTTAACTTCGTTAAGTTTAACACGGTTACCTTTGGAATTTGAAAGTAAAACAAAGAAATACCTTTATTTAAAGGCAAAAGGAACTCTTTAACTATTTTTGATCTACTCGTAAGCATTGACGTTAACATTAACGCCGATAATCTTTATAGTCTATGGATAAAAAAATATTGTAAAGGATTTGAGGATATAAATCGTAATTGGTCCAATAACAATTTAAATAATCGTTATCCTTACTAAAGATAATTGTTCTCCCAGACCCAACCCAATTTTAACCTTGCCAGTATCTTAACTATTAATTTCCGTAACAGTAGTACTTTCTTTTCGTAATATTATATACTATGAATAATCTCCTTAAGTATATTACTGCCTTTGTTTCTGGAATAATACCTTGAAACCTGTGATTGACGTTACGATCACGAAGTTTAAAGTTATATAAGTATTCAGTGACCTGACTAAAGAAAAGATAGGGGTTTTTGTTACTTAATCAGTACAAAAAGGCATAGTCGGCTAATTTCTGGGCCGCTTTAAAAGAAGTAACTTTATATTACGTAACTTGCTTTAACATTTCCTCATTGTCAACCACAACATATTTACCCTTTTAATCTACTATACAATTCGATTAGTTTCACCTGAAAGTCGTGTGATATTAGGCGTAGTATATCACCTTCTGTATATTACGTTCATCTGGAAGGTGATGAGTCGATCAATAGCTGGGTTTGATATAAATTCAACATCTTTTACCATTATTACGACCATAATCAATACGGTTAACAAATTCGTTCAAGTCTTGCCTTATTTAGCGCCAATATAATTGTGGCTTTTAGTTCGAAGACTTTGGAACAGATCATCAGTACTGGGACCACCCGTATTTCCAATTAATATAACATGTCATTATATGGTCTTCTTTATTCTAATCACGGACATTATTAATTTGGAGATACATTCTGACCGTGTTTGGAGTATGAGTTATGATAATCGTAAACGAAGACTGTGATAAGCTAAAAAAACAACTGTACAAGGGGAATTTAGGCGCTGTAAAACTTATAACAACTCTCTAACGCCCGTAACAACTACACATACCTGCTCACAAAATATGGTTTCCCTAATATGGGCTTTTACTATTGCTTACTATCACAGCATTAACTTATGAAATATTGGATTAAAAATGTACATTAATATTTCCTCTTCTTTTCTCTTAACTATTTTCTTCTTCCACCTTTTCATAATCTAATCCGTGTAATATCATGTAAAGTGGAAGTTTCATTCGAAGTAACTCTTTATATCATCGTAGTTCTCTTTAAACGTTCTTACTCTCGTTTAAAAGGTTAGGTAATAATCTCTAGTATAACTTATGAGGATTCTAGGGAACAGTGAGTAAGAACTAGTAAGAAGGACCTCTATTCACTTACAAATGTTTAAAAAGAGCATTATCATAATATAAATTGAATTATAAGACTTTCCGTTATACTCTTTTACGTTATTCGCAATTTTTGCGAAATATGTAAGGAGCTCATAGTTAATATAAACCGTTTTGACATGTTTGAAAGAAAGATCGCTATAATCGTCCTAAAAGTCGGTGATATTTCCTGTTAACTCATGTCTTAAAACTTTTAAGTCGCATTGTTAATGGTAGTTGTCATTTACCTAGTCTAAGGTTTAAATTCCTATAATAGGAATATAGTATAATTACATGTGTAGGCATACCTGCTATGGTAAACTTCGTTTTAAGAGCCTTAACAATTCTGGGGAAAACCTTGACGATTTTGAGGGAAGGCTTTAGTAGTAAGAGGTACTTAACGATTTTAAGTAAATTTCTAAGAGATTTAACAATATTGTTTAATCAAATATTGAATGGCACCAATATCAATTCCTTTTACCGCGTTGACAGCCGCTACTTCACACGCTCTGCCATCACTAAGGGCATATTCCACGTTATTACATAAAGATATTAAACTACCGAGAAAACTAATAGATTTTTTTTCGTTATTGTATAAAGAATTGGTATTAACGGAGACGTTCAAGGCTTAAATTAAAGAAGAATTAGAGGGTAGTTCTATAAAACGTGTATAAGAGCGTTAAAAATCATTAGTACCCTTTTCTTAGCACTGTAGGTCTTTAGAATGAGAATCTTAAAGATATTTCTTAAACTAAGCTAATTTAAAACAGTTTTATGCTAGTTTGGTTGAATTTTTAATTAGCACGTAAATTCCTCGTTGTTTAATTTCTACTTTTAGTTTGGATTTCATACCTTTTTCAATTGTTCTTCACATATCAATAGTTCAGTTGGCGAAAAACTCACCATATTTTTTAAAAACACGAATATTATGGTGAATCCTTTCACTACCATCTTATAAGAGAGTATAGTAACCAAAGTAATTATCTAAGTACTCTTCGATCAAATCTTTATCAACAATTCTTCCCTATAGATTGACTTAATAGTTTTTTTTTTTTTTTTGGAAAAGATATGTGCGAGAGCTTTGATTGCTTCCTTTCTAACACAGTCAGCGATAGCTTCAAAGTAAGCTTTTGCGCTAGCTATCTTAATATCTTGGCTGGCGTGGGACTCGGTTTTGTGGCAATTTAGGGGTGTAGGAGCTTTACAATTCAATTCAATGTGAAGTTGTGCGATGTTGTTTACTTAGCGCGACTTGGAAATTCTTGGTGTTTTCGCTTGAAACAGCAATCTTGACGTGTTTGATCAACGATTTTGACGTAGGAGAGAGAAAAGAGTAGTGTTGAAGGAAAAGTAGATGTGGAAAGTAAAGTTCAGTATAAAAAATAGGGTCGGAATTTGTTGTTGTTGTTGTTGTTGTTGTTGTTGTTGTTGTTGTTGTTGTTGTTGTTGTTGTTGTTGTTGTTGTTGTTGTTGTTGTTGTTGTTGTTGTTGTTGTTGCTGTTGTTGTTGTTTGGCGTAGGACTTGGTCGTTTTTTAAGCAGTAGCACCTACAGTAGTATTAACTTAGCCGTTTGCCAATTTGGTGATCTTTGAGACTTTTAACGGTTAATCTCAACGTTTATTTTTAAAAAGAATCTATGAGGGCACGTGACGGACTGGGCATTGGCCCTTCTCAAAAGCCCTGCACGTTGGGCCACGGTAGCCTCTTCTAGTCTTCCTCCTCACCTCAATAGTAAATCCCATTTAGCACCTACTTGGCTTACTATAGTAGGTCAGACCATAACAAATATGTGCTTAACCTAATAAGTACTGATTAGTGTTGGTAGGAATTTAGATGTTGCAACGTTGTCGATTTGAGTTAGTCGAAGTAATAGTAGTATTGTATGGTCAAGTGGTAGATATATTGTTCTACGTTTGGCAGACTGCTAGCCAGTCTGCACACTAATATGTAAGGACAATTTCTTGGCACGTGCCCTAGTGTAAAGTGGGCGTACACTGTAATTGAACTTACAATAGATCCACAAAACCATACGTTCAACTTGTGGTTAGTATATTCAACTTTACTTACAGTGAAGTTGACTTACTACACCGCAATTACTACTGTTTCAACAATAGTTGATATGCGTAGATTGATCTTTTTCAAGGAAAGCAAAAGAACATAAATAGGCTAGTAATTGAGGCTCATCTTAACATAGCATAGAATCATAATTAGGTTTGGTTCATATAATTCACGATATATAGTACCAGTCGGGCTCGGAACAACAGTATCAGAAAAAAATCATAAGTCCTTTATTTATCTCAATTTCCTTTAGCAGTACATGGCGTTACAATGAAAATGCTAACCCTAAAATTAAATACCTAGTCTGGTATCAATATAATAGATTAGGGCGATAGTATACAGTAAAATGTCAACTTTAAGTATTGAAGTTATTAAAAATTCATAAGTTTTCGGTGATAGTAACTGTTCGGAATACCTAATACTATGTTGAAAAATGTTACGGCAGAAAATAAGAGTATTATAATCTTGAACACTAGTGAAAAATTGTTGCTCAAATAATAAGTTTAATGTTAACTCAAACAAAAGCACCAAAAAATGTGTTACAGAAAAAAAGGATATTTTTATAATTTTAAACATGGGGGAACAAAACTGTAGATATTATAGTCGTTGAAGTGTTAAATTTCAAGTTTTTTTGAACGAAAACTGAAAGTACTCAGAAAAAAGGGGAAAGGTGATAAAACTCTAGTCGTGGCAATTTATTATGGTAACATAAAGTTTTGATCGATTTTAGTATTGATTCTCGTGAATTAGATCTTCATTACTTGTGAAAAGGTTTCATGGAAAAGAAAAGCGAACAGATTAAAGAAGAAGGTTGTTTTCATGTGCGGCATCAAGTTGAAAGATTGCATTATCATCCATACACATAGCATTATTATTGTTAATTAAAGGGTAATAAGGAAAAGTTAATGTTGTTGACAGAAAGTAAACTAACTTTCCGAGGTCGAAAAACACTAACTATATGCTCACCAACTGTCGGCTGTCCCTTCTATTATTACAGTCGCTACATTCGGGATTATCAATTCAACTTTTTTTCAATTCTTTCGATTTTTGATTTTTAGAGACTAAATAAGCTAATTTCATTTGAAAATAGAATGGCTTTTGACACCGGTCAACATATCTTTTAGCACTAGTAAATAAATTTTGTACTTTTGGGTATATTGATTGTAGCTGATTAGGTAAAGCTACCACTTTTCTTAGAGAGCTACCTTTGTTGTCACTTTTCCCCCTCCATTTCCGCAAATTTATAAGCTTTTATGAACACTAGGTATTAATATGTAACCCTTACCTTAATGTGCTTATGTTATATACAGTGCGTTTTTTTGTGTATTTAGCTTTATTAACCAACTATCACGAACTACTATATGTAATAGTACTGTATACCGCAACGTTATCGCGTCATACTTCATTCATAAGATTATTTAAGCTGATATTTAATTTCATTTGAACTCAATAAGTATGGAAACGGCGTATATTATAGCGTTTTTATAGCAGCGTCATATATAGCAGCATTGTTTATGGCAACGCTGTATATAGCAGCGCTGTGTACATTAGCGCCGGGTATAACAATGCTGTGTATAACAGCGCTCTCAACGATAGCGTTGTGTTATGCGTGAGATTATGTGCGTTATAGGTTAATGTTATTTGAATTTTATATGCAAAGTTCTTTTTGTTGTGATGGAACTGCATTCAAGTGTAGTGCAGTCAAGTTAATTACAATACAGCCAAGTTGACTGTACTTACTGCAAGTCAATTGATTGTGGAATGCCCCATTCAGACTAGGGCACGGGCCAAGCAATTGGCCATACAAATTAGTGTGTAGACCGGCTAGCGGTCTGCTAAACTTAGAATAGTACATCCACCACTTGACCACGCAATACTACTGTTATTTCGACCACGATTTGAATCGACAACGTTGCAACGTCTCAAGGCCTATCACAGATTGATATTTAATTCCATTTAAGCTTAACACGTAAGGATATTTACATTCATACTTACATATATTTATACTTAATTTGTAATATTTTACAGTTGCAGAAAAGAAAAATCATCTGTTAATATATATGAGGTAAAGAAGTTTCAAATTTCAGTAGAGTGGTCCTGAAAAAACAGGCGCAGCCCTATAAGCCGCCTACGATCAATATATTCAGAAGTATCAAATGTATTTACAAGTATAAGAAGAAATTTTACCTGTGTCAAAAATATACTCTTTAAAAGACGTAAAGCGATTTATGTATATACGTAAATGTAAATTGAAACAAAGTTTAAACTATACATATATAAAAATAAATAGTTGATACATGTATAAAATTTAACAAACGTAGTCTAATAGGAAAAAAAGTAGCCTTACAAGGTGTTACAAAAGGGTAGCTTATGAGGAACCCACTGTTATAGGCTGGTGCCTGAGCTAGTGATCGCTAGGAATCAAACTCTAGCTATTACCATGTTCTTTTAATGCTCCCAAACTGCTCTTAAACATGTCTATACCACGTGATCAGTCATATCACCAGTCCACACCTTATCGCTAATTTTATAGCAACTTCGTAAAAGGGACTTCCTTTCCTTCTTTATCTACGATTATAAATAATATTCGACCACTTAAAATTAAAACTTGTGCCTAGTCATTCAATATATAATCCTCGATTTTCTTTCTCCAACGGTATTCAAATTACTTTTAAACGGTTATAAACGAAATCTATATCTTTCGATAATCCGACCATAAATTCATGGGCTTCAAAGCATTTTTAAATATACGCGTTGAAAACCAATTACAATGCGCTTTAATCGCTTAATATACCGAATTAACCGCCTGATAAATACTATTTATCAAAATCCTATAAGTAGAAAATATTGAGTGGAATTATGTTGTTTACAGTCACGTTTTACATATGAAATAATACAAATTTAATACATTGAATACGCTTATAAATATAATTCTGTAGTTCGAAGTAGTTAACCGTACGGTTTCGTTATCTAAACAACTTTTTGAATGAAAGGGAGCCGTTCCCGCATAATTTGCAAATGATATCAATGCGACTTCCACATTTCTTTACGTTAAAATCCGCGCTGAATCACTTGATATCGGCAAAAACGCTTTGGACTCCTCCGATTTCGATTTCGAAACTGAATTTGGTATAATGACATTAAACGTTAACAAACTCAACGTAAACGCTTCAACTAACCGGTAGAATTTTCAGATGTTCAACTATGTTTTTCGGGGAAAAAAAGGTATGTATGTGGTATAAATTACGCAAAGACAAAAGTTTTATCAATACAAAAATTTCATTACGTTATATTCTAAGAATTTAAAAGTATAACGAAATATTTTATGAAATTTTATTACGTTCGCAACGAAAAGGGCGGTAATAACAATAACAACGCTTTTATAATGATTTCTTGGGCCTACTATTATAACCTTAATACGATAAAAGCCGTTATAATTTAGTTTATAAACTTAAAACAAAATATTTGTCAATGGTTTTCCGGTTTTTTTTTTCAAATGTTTGGAAAACTTTATTTACCAAAGTTAGTAACATGTTTTAAGAATTAGCCTTTAAACTCATTATCCTCGAACAAAGAATCAACAATACCCTAATTATTACGTTACTCCCTTTCGACATACCCGAAGAATATAACGAATAGGTTTCCCGTATTAAGTTTATAACCGAATGACTTGATAACTTTCATACTTGATATAAAAATATTAATGTAAATTATGCCAGTAAATTAGTAACGACGGTAACTCTTAGAATAGAGTAAACGATAACAATATACTCACAAACTATAGTTAAGGAAACTTAATTTTTAATAATGTAAACGTGTTATATTCTAATAATAAACAACGCGTTATTTAGGTTAACTAAACTGAATTTGAAAGTCGTGGAAACTATGGTTTGAATTTACCATATAGCGCTAATAGCTATCGGACTCGAACCTATTCCCTGGATCCCACCCAACTCCCAAAAGACTTTAAAACCAAGGTTTACACAGGTATTCATTTCACTGCCGTCAACAACCATATCGACTTTGAAAAAGAAAAAATGTAGTTTTATATATATTTGCGTAAAAATGGTAAAAATAATTTGATCCAACTAGATAACTTATTCATAACTTGTAAATTATTCACCGTTCATAATAAATTTAATTTATAGATTTATTTGATTCCTTTTCATCTTTATCAATATAGCTATAAATGTTATAAAATCATTAGTAAGCAGTTTACCCTTAGATTATAATTACAGCGTATTTTCATTCTATTTCAACGATTAAATAAAACTACCCAAGTTGCCAACGTTACTGTCGGTAAGGTCTCTATTGTACCAGGTACGTCAGAAGAGTAATCATAAAAACTGGTATTTGTATTAAAGTAGATAGTAAGAATGAAGTGGTATCCGGAGAGTAAAGCATATAAGCTTGCACCTAAAGCGTAGCACTCTACTATGCATTTTACCAACGTTCTTTCTAAGCCGTTTCACGTATGATGCACTCTTTTAAACTACATCCTGCAACGTTATACGTTATTGTTCACTCTAAATGAGTGCACGTTGCAGCTTACAAAGTGGTCACTATGTATGTGAATTATAGTGATATATAATGATATCTACATAAGCAATCTTTCTTTTTTCTCTATACGGCCCATATCCGTAATTTAATCATGACAGTATTGTATAATATCGGTTCAGGCAAAAATTCTTTCTTTCTTTCCTCCGTAAATTAAAAGTTGTAGCAACTCAGGTTACATGACCTCTCCATTAGCATTACTGAATAAAGTTGTGGTAGCTTTCGCTTCGAATACGTAATCTAAAGCGCTTTACGTAGGCAGAAGCGCTTCTAATACGCTTTCAGAACTGCCTCATGGTTGTAGGGGCTATAATTACAATAGTTCACAATATATCGGAGCGTTTCGAATATTGTTTTTGGAGCTTGGTATGATTTTGGCGTTGCTAGCGTTCTCTTTTATCTGTTTTCACCACTAAAAGAGAGTTAACTTATAGATTATTTACATTATTTATAAGCGTAAAAACGCTTATTTCAGATAGGTCCTAGCGAAAGATTCCAAAACTTAGTTGCTTACGTGGCCGATAAGTGATAGAAAGCTTTCCAAAAGTTGCACAGGTACTTTAAAGCGTTAATCGAGTTGATGATGGCGTAACGGGAATTTCAGTAGTTCAAGGGCACCAATCGAATCAATGATTCCATACTTAAGTAGTCTTTTTTAGAGTTATTCTACTCTTACAGTCTTTGTACACTCTCGTGTAATTCGTATAAGACGTAATAGTAGAGTATGGATAGTTAGGATTGCTATATCATTATGTATTAGGTATTTAACTTATGTTTGTCTCTTCTTTTCTTGGCTATCTATAGTTGATCAAGTCGGCTACTAATTAATGTAGGAATAGTTTAATATGTTAACATGGTAACAGTAGAAGAGTAATCATAAAGATTGATGTTTGTATTGAAGTAGATAGTAAGAATGAAGAGGCATTCAGAGAGTACACGCCTTAGGTGAGAGCTTATAAGCTTTCATTTAGAGCGTAACACTCTACTATGCACTTTATCAACGTCCCTTCTAGGCCATACTACGCATGATACACTCTATAAAAGTTCATCCTGCAACGTAATACGTTATTAGGAACTCTGAAGGAGTACACAATGCAGCTTACAAAGTGGTCCCTATATATGCTAACTATAGTAATATATAATATTATATACAGTTACTAACCTACGGTTTATATTCTTGAGAATGTAATTAAATATCGACCTTAATAGGTATTGAAATCATATTTTTACTTATATTATTCCACATTTATAATACAATATTAATTTAGGTAAAGCTTAAATAAAATACAAATAGGTAACATACGTCATTCAAAATTATACATTTTTGGGCGAGCGGGTAGCTACCGCGTATATAAATGGAGATTTATACCAAAATAAAAGTTACTTAAAGGCGTTAACGTTACTATTTTCGCACGCTATACTTCAACGATCCCGTAAAAACTAAACTATTATTACACAGTTTTAATACGATTTTTTTCCCTTCAAAAATATTAATAAAGCACTAAATGTAATGTAAGTCGTTACCATCGATTAAAAACTTTCGAATCCTCTTAAGGAATTCACATCTGTATTAAATAAAACCCTCGGTGGTAAGTTAACTTCCCTTCGTTCGAAAATAGATAATAAAGAAAATTTAAAACTATAATTAATACCAGCTTTTATATGCTCTTTAAGGTCCTTTATGCGGAATATTACACAAAAGCTTCTAGTATTACAGAAATTTTGACGGATTTTTAGACTGAGGTTACATTCGCGCGAATAATCTTTTAACGAGTACCTTTGTACTTTTCCTCAAGAAATCTGAAAGAAACCTGCATTTTTACGTCGCCTATCGATGATTTTACGTTATTATAAAATTTAACCAATACTCCATCCATTTTATTAAAAAACCGCTTATTTTTTTTTCATGAGTTAAATAGTTTATTGAAATTAATATCAAAGCCGCTTTTCATAGGTTTCGTATTATAGAAGACGAAAAGTAAAAAAACAACTTTTAGCACCTGTTTAGAAATTTTCGAATGATCAATTACTTTTTTTAGTCTTTCCGGCACATCAACCACTTTTTAACCGTATATTAATAACTTTTTACACTCATTTTTCGATATTTTATACTTCTTTTCTCGACGGTATATACATTTATTCCAATGGTATCTATTTCAGTTATAATATTATAGTTAAATAGGTATTTGACGACTTTAATTCTATTAAACTTAACTTTATCATATTTAAATACGAGTTTAACGTTTGGAAACCCAAATATTCGGGGTCTATTATTCAGGTGGAGGATGTGGTATATATAAATCCTTAAAACTTCCATGTTAATGGGGAATAAGTAATTATAACGCCGATATTAAAAGTAGGAGTTTTTCAAGATTGGTTAACTTTTACTATCAATTCATTTGGGATTACTTCATAATTATTGGCCTTTTAAAAAGGGAAACTTAAAAAGGAGCTATTTTCGTTAAAGACTCAAAATAATATTCCTTCTCACGCATTAAGCTTTCGTTTCTGTCTAAACCTATTTTCGCATAATAGAACCTTAGACGAGGAACCTTTTTGGAGGCCGGTTGTTCCTAAGGAGCTAAAGAGACTTATTCACTTACGTAACAACCAGGAAACCGTCCTCCCTGTAAAGAATTACTCCAGTTATTTATTATCCGCAGAATATAATCACAAAATTTATTATAAGGAGTTTTTGGGAATAATGTATTGCTTAATAGTATGAAACGCGGATTTTTGTAGTACAACATATCGGTTAACTATTTTTACGGATTATAAAAATAAAAATACTTTATAATAAAAAAATAACATTTTTAAATATAGATACAATGGTTGAAAGATCCTTTTTAATAGCAGTCAAAAGAATTATAGTAAATAGACAGATTACATATAAACGGATACATCATTATAACAAAATTGTAACATTTCTAAAGAAATTTTTTATGTTTGCCTTTTTAACTTAAAAATATGGTTCTTTGCCACAAATCACTGGATTCTTTATTTCTACCTAATTTGCGTATCTTCCGACTTACTATCGCCAGTGAATTTATCTCGTAAAGCCGTAGGATTTTCGAAAATAACGACTTTTAAAACATTTGAATCTTTGTTATAACCTGGGACGCCAATATCTCCACCTGTTTTATACATTAAATATAGTTAATCGTAGTTTTCCCGTAGATGTTTATATGAACGAGTATCAGGTATTAAAAGCATTCATTTCGTAATATTCGTTATATGATAACAAATTTTTACGTTTTTGCGACCATATTTGGGTTTTTATTTGCAAGTTGCTTATTACTACGTTAATTAAAGTTATATACAATTTGGTTAATATCAGTTACCAGGACCGCGACTTTACCATCGTTATATTATCAAGATTCAACTTTGAGCCTAAGTTATACCGTATTATTCGAAGTTTTTGTCGAAATTATAATATTTGTGGGTGTAGGTTTTATTGAATATGTGTTTAAATAGTGGTTTTTCAACCCATATTGGTTTTTGAATGGCTTCAAAATGAGTAATTTGTCGACTTCAAAATCTATTTTCCTTGGGAACGTATGAAATACTTGTGATATCTTATAATTATTAAGAATTGTTCAAATAATATCGTTACTCTAGAGGTAATAGAAACTATAAACATCGAAACCTATATAAAGCGGGTTTTAAGGTATCATTAGTAGTTTTATGGGTTTCAACGTGTTATCATTATTAAACGGGGTTCAATTTGAACAGATCATGTTTAGAAACGCCTTTACGACTTAACATAGGTAAAAATGTGCTTACATATCGTATTTTACTCCGAGATTGATGACGCCATCAAGAGAGTAAACCAAAAAAAATTCAACGTATCTACGTTTACTTGTCGTTTACACCTAACTCAACTGAAATCATTGAATTTTGAATTATTGATTAATTTCAAATAATTAATATATTACAATTATGAATATTAATCAGTTTTTGTAACGTTTAATTAAGTCGGTTATAAAGTTCCGTGTAAAGGTTGATACCTTCATTAAATTTATTAGCAATATAACGGAATTCTTATAAACCGTAATAACAATTATGTAAGAATGAATGAAGGAAGTTGTTAATAAGTATTGCTTTCCTTCCAAACAATTTTTAGTTGGGGATGATATTTGATTTTTTTTTTGTTAAAAAAAAAAAAAAAAAAAAAAAGAGTTTGATTTAACGAAGAATATCAATTAATACGAGTTATTCATTCCTTTATGATCGAATTTTATTTTCCAATAGAAAACAACCCTTGTTTTTACGTTGATTAAATCTTCGAAGCCATTACCAACCCGCTTTTGAACAGATAAATTCGTAGTTATCAATAAACCATTTTCAATAACATCGGCGAAAAAGATTAAATCAAACTTGAATTACGTTAGAAGTAATTTAAAAACTCAGATTATAGATACTATCATATATTCTAATAGTTAACAAGCAGCTATACTAGAGGGTATACTATTACAAAGTATACGGCAACGTGCCACGCTATAAGATACACTCTTTCAGAGTGCACAATAACGTGTCACGTTGCAAGGTGCATTTTTGCAAAGTGCATGAAAGCGTACCACTGCCCAGAAGGGGCATTGGTAGAGTGTTTGGTAGAGAGCCACACTCTAAGTAAGAGCTTATAAGCTCTCACCTGAAAATTTACTCTATGGATTCCTTTTCTTCTTTCCAACCAACTATTATCTTCAATACTACTGATCTTAAAATTACTCTTTTATTTGCCTTGACGTTAACTTATAATATATAGTGACCTTACCGATACTAATTAGTAGTCGACTTAGTTGACTACAAACAGCCTAAGAGAAAAAACGAACCTAAGTTAAATACCTATAACTGGATGGTATATTGGTTCCAACTATCTGTGCTTTAACATTACGGCCTATAAAAAAGTAGACGGGAATGTACAAATACGCGGAAGCGCCTTTGAAACCCGAAGCATAAAAAGACTACAAGACCCCATGTAACTCCAAAAAAGACCACTTTAATACCAAATCATCAACTCGGTTAATGCTTTTTAACTATTAAAAGCTCCTTTACGTTATCTGTTAACTATAATGTCGTTTTGAACGTACCCGTTTACTTTTTAAAAAGCGTTCTATCACATATCTGCTATATAAACAATCAAGTTTCAAACCCCTTCATTAAAACCTATCCGACTAAAACATAACATCCGAACCGCTTAAACATGCTTCGAAAGCGACCAAAACCACTTTTACAACGCTTTAGAAAACTTTGAAAGCTTCCCAATCAGGTTTTAAAGCGCTTTTATAACACTAAACCCCGAAAACAACTACCAAAAAACCTATATCACAATAGACTAAGCTTCAAAAATACCTTTCAAAACGCTTTGTCACATTTCACGAATGTCAAATACAATATTCGAAACGTTTAACACGTTATCTTTATTCGCCTTCACATATCATTTCAACCCTTACATATCAATTCTCCATTTTAAACACCCATTTTTTCGTTATTCGCCATATATTACACCGCTTTCATAAACTTATTTATTACAACGTTTAAATTTCCGTGTCAATCAATTAATTTAGCACTTACAAAACGTCAAATATCTAATTTGAAACTCCTAAGTAGTTGGTAGATACGTTTTACTTACATTTTATTTTTATTAATAAATGTTTTATATATTACTATAAACGTGTTATAACATTTTGTTTACAATTTATTTACGCATTATACGCTTTAATTTAGACCGTTTTATTTCGTATACTTTTATTTGTCATGCTATTCCGAAACCCTTTTGAATACAGCATTCCAAACGCACCCAAATTTTGACAACTGCGCTAAAAACAACTTTTCCAACACTCTACCTAACTTGGGAAGCTTTTGAACTAGCATTTGAAACGCTGCTATATATTTCGAAAACTCTAAATACAGTAATAAAAGAGCTTCAATACAATTCGTATTCTTAAAATTATAAATACACCAATAAGCTTAATCAAAATCAACAAATATATGAAACTTTTTTCCCGGTATATAACGTTATCGAAAAAAAATTTGAAGTTTATTAATTTAATTTTATAGAATATTAAAACCCCAGTGAAACGTAGAAGCCCAAATATTACAAATATAAATATTTTAACTGTTATTTTCTGTTATTTAAATAAAAAAGCTTAAGAGCTTAAGTTTTTCAAGGATTTTCTTAATAAAATTTCGAATTAGATGTTGGTAATGTAACGTATGGTTAATCAATTAATTCCAAAAGGATTATAGAAACAAATTAAAAGTAGGGGTATTAATACACCCGAAGTTAAGGACGTGAGTATTATAAAAACATCAATCGTTACGGCTCAACTTTAGTAAATGCTAAATTGTACCGATAAAAAAATTAGAAATAATCTTTATGAAAGGAACTTAATACGTTACATATAAGGAATAAGTTGTCAAAAACATATTTAGGAATGCTGTTGGAATAGTAACAATTGTAGTGTAGCAGGTCAACTTTACTTACAGTAAAGTTGACTATACTGACTGCAAGTTGAGTGTATTGTTTTGTATGAGCCTCCGGTATTAGCTGTTAGTAAAGCATAGAATGCGCCCCCTTCACACTAGGGCACGTTCCAAACAATTTAACATACAAATTACTGCGCAGACCGGCTAACGGTCTGTTAAACCTAGAACAATACATCTACCACTTCACTATACAATATGACTATTACTTCGACCAATCGAATCTACAACTTTGCAACGTCTAAAGCCTTACCAACACTAATTAGTGATTATTAAGCTAAGCACAGATTGGTTAAGTAGAAGAAAAGACTACTTTCTGGTTACACTCTACATTAAACGACATCTAGGGTAGAAGAAAGATTTTTTCGAAAAGCTCCTGTAAATTTCGGTACTTTCTATGGCATTAAGTAAAGGATACTTTTAGTTTACAGTGGTTTTTACAGAAAATTAGAGGTTACGATGGTATCTCTATCGAAAACATTAAGAAATCTTTATAAATATTTTTTAAAACCGTTAAGATTAACTCTCAGCTATCTTAAAGTTTAATAAGTTAGTAAATGGTTAAGTTGATAATACTAAGGGTATTATTATTGTGAAAACTACTAAGTATTGTGGCCAAACAATAAACAACTCTCGACTTTACTTTCCATAATAAATCTTTACCTAAATACCAAGTTGTTCTCTTACACCAATTTAATCCCCGAATTCACTGCCCTAAGCAAAAAAAACACCAAGATTCGCCAAGTCGCGCCGAAAAAGCCACGTCGCGCGATTTAACGCCAAGTCGTCAAGTTCCCACGCAACTTTACGCCAAAACACCAATTACTTATATTCCTAAATCGCCAGGTTTACACTAAGTCCTACACTACCCAAAAACCTTGAAATAACACCTTTATAAAACCGATTAAAGCCGATCAAAGTTTTCGGATCTGCTCTTTTTAAATAATATAACAAAAACCTCTGGGGTTAAGAAGTTGACGGAAACTTAAAAGAAAAGCATCTAGTTCACTTTATCGACTGTTATATCATAGAATATGATGATGGTAAAAATTCTATCCGCGCCTTCCGCAAGTATCGTAAGTTTTTCGACGACTAGACAATTGACATATAAAAAGCGATTTAAAGGACTGTCAAAATTAAATTAAAGTTAGAACTTAACCGGCGAGAGATTTACGTGTTAAAAGAAAGCTTTACTAAGTTATTAAAGACCCTTTTCGAGTTGGCTTAACTTAAGTAATATCTTTAAAACCTACGTCCTGAGGGAAATGGTATTAAAGAGTCTTAACGCCCTTATACGCGTTTCAAAAGACCTCTCAGCCCCTACTAAAGTTAAGACCTTTTACTTTTTGATATTGGGGAACCTATTAATTTTCTCGATAGCTTAAAATTATCATGTAATAGCGCGGAGTACGCTTTTAGCGGCGTCAAGGCATGTAAAGTAGCGGCTGTTAACACGGTAAAAGGAATTAACGTCCACGTTTCATACCAGTTAATTAAGTCAAATAGTCAGATACCTTAAAACCTACAAGCTCCTATTACCCCTTAACACTTTAACTAATATCGCTAAGCCTCCCAAAAGCCTTTTTATGGCAGGTTTATCTATATTCGTGAGCTTACTACAGGTCCTACCATGGGTCTTTACCTCCTCAGCTAAACTACTGGAAATTACCTCTAACATTATAACTCGATGGTCATAAAGCTTAAAATACTAGGAGACACTAATGAAAACTGGGATAACTATTTCAAACTGCCTCCAAAACTTGTTAAAATTATTCATATTAACTACAAGCTTTTCATAAACTTCGCCAACATTTAAAATAATATAAAGAAATATAACGGGAAGCCTTATAACCTTTTCAATACAAAGATAATACTCTTTTTAAATATTTATAAGTAGATAGAGGTTCATATTTCTAGTTTTGATTTACTATTTCCTAAAATTCTTATAAGATAAGTTAAAAACTATTACATAACTTTTCTAACCCGAAAAACTACCTATTATGAAGTTTACTATAAAATGAAAAGTTACTTCGAATACGGGGTCCACCTTGCCTAATATTATACGGATTAGGTTTCTACCAAGTAGACCACGATTATAACAAAGAAAAAGGAGGAAACACCAATGAATATACTAAATTAGACGCTCGACAAGTTAATATTGTACTAATGAATCATATGGAAAACTCAACTTAATGAAGCTATACTTCGTAAGCAGGTATAGGAAGCTATTATGAGTGTTAGCGAGTTTAAATACGCCTTATAACAGCTAAATATCATTTGCGAAGGTTTTATTAATAATTTGCGTTTTTCGTTTTAAATGTTAATGGCGCGCATACCAAACTCGTTTGGTTTATACATCTAAGCCGGCAACTTCCATAATATGGATGACAAAGACCTTATGGTGGTTAATTACTTTGACTGTAAGTACAGCTATAGGCGTCCTTAAAGTCCAAAACTTGGCTTAACGGCCTTAGATAAGAGGTAATAGCTACTCTAGCACTAATAGAGTTAAGATTTAAGCGAAACTATTAACTGTAAAGACTATCATCGTGATAATGGTAAAAAATGTTGGATTTGTAATAAGTTTAGCTGTTAGTCGACTCGCTACTCCCACGTTAAACGTAATAATAAAAAAGTCATATACTATATCCAGCACTCTATTGCCTTTAAATAGGATTATTGGAATTATATCGTAGATTTCGAAGGCGATAAGGCAATTAATGATAACAATACCCCTAAGAAAATTTAATGGAATAAAGATACTTCTTTTGGTACAGCTTAATAATTGGTCGACTATATTTTTCTGTACTATTTGAGCGGTTAGGATCCTTAAATTTACCATAATTAAGCTGTTAACCCCTTATAAACCTTTAATCTTCGCGATTGTTACGCTGACCACATATTTTAAGGTATTATTTCAGATACAGAGGCAATAAGTTACTTTATAAGAGGTTATTCTAAATACGTGATATTACGAAGGAAAAGCACTATAGCTACTAAGATTAATTGTTACGATGCTAGCAAGACCAAAGTTAGCTTAGGACCAGGCAAGCAAATATCGTTACTAGGAATAACAGTAGTTTAAACTGTTGTAAAATAAATTACATTCTATATCCTTAAATGCCCTACCCCTATTTTTTTTTGCTTCAAGAACATAAAGAACCCCAGAATCAATGTTAATATTAACGCCGACGAGCTGGTTAAAACGGTCAAAGGTTTTCCCTCGCCTTTAAGTATGGACATTTATAGTTTTATTTTCAAGGCCTAAAGATAGTGGTGTTCAACCTAACAAGGTCGAAGATATGTTAACTGCACCGGCATTTCAACCACCTAGCTGTTAATAGGCTATACAAAGTCTTAAAATCTACAGGGTATAAAGGCATGGAATACTTTGCCTTAAAAGATATCGAAAATTTCTGTTACAACTGCTAAATACACTTTTAAGCCCTCTGAATATTTAAGTTTACATTAAAAGATAATAAGGATTTCATTTATAAGGTTTTTATCAATATGTTTTACTTGGATAACAAGCTTATTTTTATATCGTTAAATCCACAACCTTTTTTTACGAAGTCAAGTTTTTAAAGTCCCTATCGGTAAAAGATACGTGGGAAACGTTAAGGATGCTGCAGATTAACACATACTTAGTCCTACTCAACATTATTGTTTACGATACTGATGCCAACTTTACAACGGCCAGGTTTCAAAAAGATGCCAAAAAAATGGGAATCCAGTGTAAATAGGTACTTTTAAAAGCTTATTAGAGTATTGAAAAGGTTAAAAAGGTACACATATTACTTTTCCGAGCGTATAATACCCTTACACTAGAGATTGGAAGCTTTACAGATCCATAGGCACGCCTACAAATAGCGGTAAAGATCTTGAACAATATTATGGGCCCTAACGGTATAGTACTAAGGCTATTTATCTTTGGAATATACCTATGCTGAACTAATAAATCTCCATCATTATAAAATACCTAGAAACGAGCTATAACCTATAGTCAAATACTAAAGAAACTACGAAAGAAATCGGAATACCACCAATTCAACGATGCATTTAACACCAGAAACGGCTCTACGATTATCTACGTACTTACTTTACCGTTATAAAGTAAAGTCCTCGTATAACGGGAGCCGGAGAAATAAAAGGGCTTATATAAAACCTTAAGTATCATTAACTTTAAAATAGTTATTAAATTTGCTAACGGCCTCGTAACTTTTTGTATCACCTAGTTTAAGCCCTATATTAGTGCAATTAACGATTAGGACCCTTAAACTAAACGACAGAGTTAATATTAGCATTCTCTATCCGTTATCGATAATTCAATAAAACGCTGCTGGTGCGAATGACCCCCGAAAAAAAGAAATATTCAAGAAAAGAAATACAAATCGGGCCGTATTTACAATATTGTTTTGGTAAGTAGAAAAGGGAATGATAACAAAGACTTAATATTAAGGTTTGAAATATAAGGTATTATTAAAACCTCCGGCCAACCTTTTAAAAAAGCGATAAAATCGAGATAAACAGCTTATTCATTCAGGAAGTTGTATAATTCGTATAAAAGGTCGACTTTAACCTTGAAAATGCAAATATTATAATCTTAAAGTCTAAAATTATCCACGAGGTTAAAGGAAAAACTACAGAGCAGCTATACGAAAAGTTATGTTTAATCATTGAAAGATACGGTAATAAAAGAAAAGTCTGGATCCTTACGTAGTCATTAACTATTAAGAAGATTAGCTAATTCTTAGTGATCGCTTCAATAGCAAGTTTGCTAATTAAAAATAAAGGTAAAGTTATATTTGATAGCTGAGATATAACGTAAGTATATGTGTAATTAATAACCAAATTATAGCGGATCGTTTTTCTGGAATTACCACAGGAATTACGTGTTATCTATCCTTTGGATACTGTAATACGATATATTAAGCCACTATACGGACTAACCGAAATAGGCGTTTATTGGTTTTAACCTATTTATTACACTTTAAGTTACGGCTAAGTTTAAGTCTTTAATATATTACTCATACCTATTGGTAACGTAAGAAATAGATTTCGGCTTAATAAGTATATAAACTAACGATTAAATTTTCATTGAAACGGCTAGCTTTATAGTATCGGAATAGTAGGTGATTAAATACTTTGAGTTCTAAAACTATAAGCCGATTACAACGTTAGTTAAAGGTAACTAACTTAACTTTACTAAATCATTAACCCGTATATTTAGTTTTAATACCGGTTTTAGTTTTCACTAAAGGGGCTAAGGCGTTAACTTAACTATAATCGATAAGACTAACGTAGTAAAGGCTTAACGGTACCTGAAATAGCGTGTTTGTAGTAGCTATATCACTGCTCTGTATTAACAGAAAACCTTTTACGATTTTTATATTACGGTATGAATATGGGAACTAATAAATGAAGACTTTAACCGGTAAAATAGAAGACTTAAGTGGTAAATACGAAACTTATATCGGAGGGTTAATATAATTTTAATCAACTTGTCGAAGATTAAGTTAATATTTTTTACAAACAGATTCTTTGCAAATAATACCGATTTATTTTCATAAATCGGTTTTTTAATAACCCTCGTTAAACAAGATAGGCGGAAAAACAAATTTAGCATTATCGGTAGCCTCATTTATTAAACTTTCATAAAATGTAAAAGGATGATACAATTGTGTTGGCTTTCGAGATTTACGGTATAATAGCAGGATTTAATATCAATAATACTGTGGAAAACCCTTAACTTCATTACCTGGTAACTAAAGTTTCCCCCTATTTCGGTCGTAATTTGTACCGATTCGAGGAGTCTATTCGAATACCTTTCGAAAATCGGAATTACCAGTAAAAAACACCTGATAATCGACGTAATAACATTCCGTAAAGCCTACAAATGTTGGAAGATAAAGGAGTTCCGGTGGATTAATGTAAAAAACAATCCTATTAACGCTATAATGAATGCATTGCCGAATAAGGCCTATAAGAGGTTTATAAATATCAATAGGCTGACCATATGTATCGAGGGATACATTAATAAGCCTCCTAGCAAAACCAAGTCATGTAGTGGTCAGGGATATGTTAGCAAACTAGGAGATTGTTAGGGAACTTACATTAGCATCTTGTTTAATTAACACGGCTAAATTAAAAGTTTTGTACATACCTGTTGTGGAAAAACTTTTTATGGGAATTGATAAAGTCGGATTTCGAAACTATAGGGAAATTGAAGTACAAATAGATGTAATTTGATATAGAAGTCAACTGGAATCGATCGGAGTTTGGCCAGTTAACGAGGTTACAATTTAGTAGCTACCGGAAAATATTGGTTAACAACACTAACATACGCGTATAAACCAAAAATCCAGCAGTGTTGAAATAGTAATAATTGCAGTATAGTAGGTGAACTTTACTTACAGTAAAATTAACTATACTGACTACAAGTTGAGTGTATTATTTTGTGTGAGTGTACTGTATTAGCTGCAAGTCAAGTACAGTATACACCCACTTTATAATAGAGCATGGACCAAACGATTAGCCATTCAAATTACTGCGCAGACCGGTTAGCGGTCTGCCAAACCTAGAAAAATACATCTATCACTTGATCATGCAATACTACTTTTACTTCAACCAATCGAATCGACAACATTGCAACGTTTAAAGCCCTCACAATAAACCCCTTACAGATGCAAAATAAGGAATCAACGAAAAAGAAAGAAAAAGATTAGAAACATTATCTACCACTTGGCTTCAAAAGAAGAAAAAGTTGTAATTAACATTCGCAACTCGACTCCAAGAGACGGGAGAGCTGAACGCACTATCCGGCGCTCAAGTTTCAAAGCAAGACGTACCGTAATCCTCTACTTAGGTTTCAAAAAAATAAAAGGTCGAAAGAATCATTTGACACTCGGCTTTAGGTAAAAAACGGAACGTAAATGCTATCCGGTATTGTAATCCAAAAGGAAGGGCCGTAAGGGCAATACAACGCTTAAGTTTGGAAGTAAAAGGTACCATATTAGCCGTTCGCTGCTCAGCTTGATGGCAAGAAAGTGTTATAAGATTTATCTGGCACTTAGCTTTAATAGGAGGAATTTAACACTTATAAATGCATTCACTCCCTAGACATGTAAAACAAACCCCTGGACGGCAATAGAAGCACCTTAAACAGAAGGGACAGCGTTTCTAAGTATATAAAAGAAGCCTTTTCAGTCGTACCAATAGTGCTCTAGAAAAAGAAAAGAATGCCTTTCAGCTTCGAGAAAAAAGAGAGCCGTAAAAGCTATCCGGCACTAAGCTTGAGGAAAGGAATGGGCTGCAAGTGTAATTTAGCATTCTAAATCAAAGGTAAAAAGTGCCAGAAGGGTTATCCAGCACGAGGATTTAAAAGAGAAAAATGCTAGAAACATCGCCCTCTACTTGAGCTTAAGAAAATGAAGGGCCATAAAAGTTATCCTCCACTAACTATGTATCGGACCACCCGATAAGGGAGGAACTCGGCACCTACAAAGACATTTACTCCTTAAATATGAATATTAGCCCCCTTAACCACGAAGAAAGCGCCCCGAAAGAAGAACACGACGCTCTCAAAATGTACATATGGAGTAACAACGCTCCCAAAAAACGCAAGAAAGATAGCCTTTCAGACCGCGATAAGAGCGCTCCAAAAGGGATAAACGTCGCTTCTAAAGGAAACATTGAGACGAAAAAAGCCAAAAAGGAACGCTTCAAATAGGAGGTTATAACAATGCGCTCGGAATAACACATTGAAGGCGCTCCTACTAAAGGAAGGCGCTCCGCTTAACGTATTGAAGGCGAGATGAAGAAAGAGCGCCTTAGGTATCGTATTGAGGGCGGGGTTTAGAAACGCCGTTACAAAAAATATATCTGAAGCGAAGCCAAAGTTAAACGCCCCGAATAGCGTATTAATAGCACTTGTTTTTACCATCACTGCCTTAAACTACACCACTGGGGAGGTCATTTAACTTAAACTAATACGCAATATCCCTTTTAATTTGCGAAAAGAAAGAAAGAAATAAGTTTTGTCTAAACTAATAGCAATGCACTACTTAAGTCAAGGATGGTTTTGTTAATGGTGGCGACAATACGTGTATTTATTTTGTTGGCGAAGAAAAAGAGGGAGAGTATAAAAATTGTCAAGATTAGGTAAAGAAAAGTTAATATAGTACGCATAAGTAGATGGTCGTTATTATTAAAGGAAGAAAGTTTACAATTATTAGCATTATGAAGAGAACTATTTATGGGGAGACGGTATTAACGGAATTAACGCCGGCACCTTTTACAATATGTTAAGGCGTTTTATAGTTAATGGTAAAAGGGCATCTTTTATAATATACTAGGATATTTTATGCCGCTTATTCATAGGTTGCCCACGGCTACAGAATACGCCAGAACATTCTACACTTATAGGAAGGAACGCCGGAATATTTCACATTTGTAAAAAGGAACGCCAGTAGGCCGGGGGTGATGTTATAGGCTGGTGCCTGAGCTAGTGGTTGTTAGGGATTTAGCTCTGGCGATTAGCATGCTTTCGCAATGCTTCTACGTTGCTCCTAAGCATGCCTAGGCCACGTGACCAACCATATGACCAGGCCACACCTTATCGCTAGTTCCATTGCAGCTCCTTAGCAGGGGTTCCCTTCCTTCTTCATCGAGGATTATAGACAGTATTCGACCATCTTGTGCGACGACTCTAGCTTCGTACTTTCACACCCACCAATATAAAATTATATTCACCAATGCAAAATTCTCTTTACGTGTGGAATTCCAATTACCGATGCGAAATTCTATATCTCTCAGTGTGAAATTCTGTTCTCTTTATTAAACTTGAAATCTTTGTCGAAAATGATAAAACATTATCCGTATTGAGTTTAAAAATATCCAAACGGATTAATTTGTGATCATAATAATTCCAGATTAAAAAACAACAAACCCACGATGAATTCACAAATATTCACTACTATCAACGGATTTGCTGTCATCTGGTCAACATATCGATTGCTGTTACTAGCAAGTGCTTCATATATCCACTATTATTCATAGATATGTCTACAAGTAAATCAGTTACAACTGACTAGTGGGTTATTGATCTATTTTGTGGTCTTTCGGCCTATTTGTAGACCTACGGACTACCTAGTGGACTGTTCTCTTGTCTATTATATGTAGACTATTATAGTACCAACTAATTAGCGTGCTTGTGATCTCTTTCGCTCTCAACGTATCCGTTCTACAGTCGTTCTACAGTTGCATCTCCATTCGTTGCCTGGCAGGCTGGATCTCTTGCCCGCGCACCGTGGCACGTGGTAAGTGAGGCGTCTGCTAACCTATAACAGAGCAAGTGGCGTGCATCTACGCATCCCATTCGTCGACCTCCATCACCAGTAAGCGCCACATTAGCCCAATACTGTCACCTGCGATTATATACGCGGGGCTCCCCTCCCAGCTTAGCTTGCGTTGCAGCGAGGTGTCTCATTAAAGGAACGGTGTACCATAAAACCATAATGTAATCGGGTGCAGCTCTCGACGAAAAGCGTCGCCGTCGTACAGCATCTAATCCCTTGTCTAAACCGACGCAGCCGCCCAAAATGAAGATGAAGGACCGCAAGGAGAGTGCAGTCACAGGTCTCCATGAGACAAATCACGGCGCCTCAGGGTCCAGTACGATGGCTTCGCCTTCCCAGTCTCGCACGGACGTGGGCGTGGGCGTGGACGTGGACGAGGACATGGACGAGGCGAGGCTGATGCGCAAGATTGATGGGCATGTCCTGCCCATCCTGTTCGCTGTCTACGTGGTCGCTTTCCTGGACCGGCAAGTCATGACTGCGCCTTTCGGCCGTCTCGGCCCTCCACTCGACTCTCCTGCACTTCACGTCTGACGTTCTGCAGGGTCAATATTTCGAATGCCTTGACGATGAGCTTGCAACGAGACCTTGGCCTCGTTGGCAATCAGCAAAACGTCGCCCTCTGCATCTTTTTCGCGCCGTATATTCTCTTTGAGATTCCGTCCAACATTCTCATGAAGAAATTCAGCCCGCAAGTATGGCTCTCGGCTTGCATCTTGGGCTTCGGCATCATCATGCTCTGCCAAGGCTTCGTCCAGAGCTACAGCGGCCTGCTTGCGACCCGCTTCCTTCTGGGTGTGTGCGAGACTGGTATCTTCCCCGGTAGCTTCTACCTGATCAGCTTCTGGTACAAGCACGAGGAGGCTCAACGGCGCTTCTCTGTGTACTGGTCGTCGACCATCTGTGCCGGCGCATTCGGCGGTCTGCTTGCCAGTGCCATTGCCACAATGGACGGCATGTGTGGCCTCAGCAACTGGAGGTGGATTTTCATTCTGGAGGGCACAGCGACCGTCCTGGTTGGAATCCTTGCCTTCTTCTGCATTACGGATTTTCCCAGAGAGGCCGAATGGCTGACCGAGCCAGAGCGGGCGCTCGTCCTGTTCAAGACCGGCCATGACGAGGCGCACACCGTTCCTGTCGCCGCCCGGGACGTGGCTGTGTTTCTGTCCAAGCCGAAGCACTGGGCAGCCGCCATCATGTATTTCTGTGCGTCTTCCATCTGGCTTCCATGCGGCAGAGTCCATGCTGACCACGAGGAACCACGCACAGCCCTCCTGGCTCCTGCATACTCCATCGTCTACTTTCTCCCAACCATCATCCAAGCTCTTGGCTATGGCACAATCCAGACCCAGCTGCATTCAGTGCCGCCCTTTGCGGCCGCCTTTGTCTTCGTCATGGCGCTCTCCTATCTTTCCGACCGCTGGAAGGTGCGCTCGCCCTTCATTTTCTTCGGCCTGATCCTCCTCATCGCCGGCCTTGCCATTCTGCTCTCCGTTCACGGCGCCGCCCACTTCTCGGCCGAATACGGGGCCATCTGCCTCATCACCATGGGCTCCTTTGGCGTCGGCGGTGTTATTGTGTGCTGGTACATCATGAATCTGCAGGGCCACGTCGAGCGGAGCATTGGGTCGGCCTGGATGATCTGTATTGGCAATTGTGGAGGTCTGGTGGCTGTCTTCTTGTTTCTGAAGAAGGACAAGCCCATCTACCATTCTGGGTACTCGATTTGTCTCGCCATGGCAGCACTCTGTGTAGCGTCCACGACCTGCTACCTGTTCCTGATTTGGAGGGAGAGGAACGTGGTGGCTCCAACGGGAGGAGACAAGGACCACGGGCATGGTGAACTCTACCTGTGATCTTGGAGTGCCA